>VURO01049441.1:21059-47973 GCA_015108175.1 Pelvicachromis taeniatus | reverse complement strand
AATTTTGCAGGTAAAAAAAAAAAAAAAAAAAGGAGTCCCGGTGCTGTATGCACGGTCCTCTGCATTAAGACTATTGTGGTAACTGTATTTACACGTTCTGCAGCTCCTCTGGAATCACTTCCTGGAAAACCTGAGTGAAAAACATGAGATTTACAGTCACCTCTGTCAAATTAGAAGCCCACCCCTATTCTTCCTTAAACTTTAATAAGCCCTTTTAAGAATAACCTTGCTTTCCGTGTTTTTTGCATTACCTCCTCATCATTGAGTGGCCACGCGTGTTTCAGATGCTTTCCAGTTCCCTGGTAAATAATTCAGAACTACACGATCAAAGTCATTTTGAAAATCTAGTCTGTGATTCAGGTTTGCACATCCTCGCTCTCTCGGCACGCTCTCGCATTCTCACAATATCCACTCACCAGCCAGCACAAAGCTAATTTCTGGCTTCACCTCAGATTTACATCTTGGAATGTGGCGCCTTCTCGGGGTGAAAGCGTGCGAGACATCCGCTCGCATTTGAAGAAATCATTAACAATTAAGAGCAGGACTCAGGGATGAACCAAAATGGTTGCACGGCAGCACGGAAGCAGCAACAGCAGCTGAAATAGTAATGGGTCTTCCTGCGAAGCTGTCAGCTCTCTCATCTCGCATCGGTTGAGTGGCGAGGACTTGACATGGGATTCCAGAAACGTGTGCAATGATCTGTTTATGTTCGGCAGTTAATAGGAAAATACACCCTTACACTGATCTCACATATGATATTCACGCGTTCCTCCACAATCGTGTCTACTTTTTCGAAAAGCTCCTCGCTGTATCTTCACAACAAAGGCTTCCTTTGTTGCCACGTGTGACGATGGATGCACATGTTGTAGCTGCACTAAGTGGCTCTCCTGTGAGAATGAAAGCACTATCCTCTCTGTCTTGTAGCAGGTACACAGTGTGAGCTAATGCATAGTAGTGTTTTGAGGGAGAAAAGAAGAAAACATTTAAGGATTTGCAAAGTGCAGATTTCTCTGCTATTTAAAAAGATAATGTGGCAGCTTTGAGTCTTCAGGTGAAAAGGTTAGAGGGTCATAAATCAGACACACACTTCATATTTAGTCTGTTCTCCAAGGCAGTGCTCACAGTACACCTCGCTCCCAATCTGCTCATGTTTTATACATGTCGCCCTTCACACTACGTCTTCATCTCGCACGTTCCCCGGGCATACATTGAAAAACCGCAGAGATCTATGTTTTCTTTCTGTCAAATGTTTTTCTCCAGCCTGATGATTTAGGATATGAGGAAGAGTCATATTTGGTCCTCGAGCACGGTTAGTAATGTCTCCACAAGCCCCTGGGGATGCTCTGAGTAGACCCTTAGAGATGTTGCTGTGTAATATTATGTAAGGATTTTTCATCTTCCTGCAGAATAAACTGCTTTGCTCTCGGTTTGTCACATTTGGTCGAGCGCATGTCGAGTTGTTTAGAATAAACTTTTCATGTCCCAAAATATTTACGACATTTTTCAGCAATATATATAAAACAAAAAAATAACAAGCAGCTCCTTCCACTTTACCCACTACAATAGACACTTTCTGCAAACAAAATGCTCAAAATTCAACAACAACATCATTGCATGGTACACAACAATCATCGGTTCTGACTGAACCTCTGCCAGAATTTTTCACAGTTCCAAAAGAGCTAAACAAAACTTTTCAAATGGTTTTGTTTGTCTTTCAGTAAATAAGTCATTCTTTCTCCTGTGAGGTTCATCCTAGCCAGTGTGGCACATTTGGACTAATTAAGCCTTTTGTAGCCCTCGGTATGAAAGTCGACCCACGGCACAAAGTGTGACATGTGCTCTTTGTGGAAACGCCGCTGTCAAAACTACTCCATCACTGCACGGCTTTTAATAAAAAAAGTTACTGAAAAAGAAGCTCACATTTTTGTCAAAGAGCAGGTAAACATAGCCACTGGCACAACACTGCACCTTAGTTTTGTCTCCTCGGCTCTCCATCATTAAAAAGTCGTCATTTTCAAGATGCCCTGCTGTTGCTGAAAGATGCTACATTTGTTCTAAATTTGTGCGAATGCAGTTAACGTCCATGGGTATTTGGACAATGATGCAGTTTTTTGTGATTAAGCCAATGTACCGTCAATCAAACAAGGACTGGATGTGCTTTAACTTTCGGCTTTGATTCAGAAAAGTGTTACACTAAACATTTAGGAATTAAAGCCATTTTTATGCACAGCCCCCATTTTTAGAGTCACAAAAACAGGTGAACAGGCCTCACCTGGCCATTAAACTGCGTGTCATGAATACATCTGCGGCTCAAAATTTGGGACTGTCTCCCAAAATTGCTGTTAATGCAATACTTTTCTTAAAGCCTTTGAATTAAAGATAAAAGTCTGCACTTCAGTCACATGTTGATTGATTATTTAAAATCCACTGTGGCGGTGTACAGAGGCAAAACTACAAAAATTGCTCTTCTCTAAATAATTTTCGAGTACTGCATGAGGATAATCCAATCCCCAGCCAGTAAAGCTTTGGTGCTGCGTTACTGCCCCACGTATAAGACCACATCTTGGTGTATGTCTGTCAGTGAATGGAACACGGATTCTCATCTTCAGTACAGACTGAAGGAGGTTTTCAGGTTTGACTGTCTGAATTTTATGTTTGATTTGATGTTTCTGTAGATATTCAGAATATCATTTGGGTCTTTTAAGTCACGATTTGCATGTGCAATGCTGCTCACAGTGGAATGCTTTTTATACTGTTGGCAACCTCAAAATTATATATTACCATTATGCTGTTGTTTCTGGACGAGTGTGCATGTGCTTCCAAAACCATCAGCCCCTAGGCAAGGATCCCAGAGGAGATAAGGGATGAAGAATAGATGGCATTCTGAGCCGTGAAACCTTGTGCACATGTTTTTATTTTTACCTCTAGACTTCTTGGGAGCCATCTGTTCAAACATTTAAAGAATACCTTGCTCTTGTCAGCTGGAGAGAGAAGAGCAGCTTGACCAACAACTATTACGAATGTGCTGTCGAGTAAATGCAGCTCTCTGGACACGAGGGATTTTTGTAAGAAAACCAGAAAATAACTGCTGCTAGGAATTTATGTGACTGCGGCTGTGGTATGGTATTACTCAAGCGCATGAGTGCAAATGTATCTGTGCGCGAACATCCGAGGAGCTGAATTCACTTTTGGCCGACTGAAGAATCGATCGACTTCCTGCTGTTTTCGCCGCAGAGGCCCCCGCTGTTCACGTGTTTGTGGGCTGCTGGGGGAACAGTACGTTCTTGGCGTCATTTCAGCCATGACTCTCTGACACTGGAGATCCACAAAAACAGAGGGAGAGAGACAGTGGACCGAGGAATTCTTTCTGCTCATGTCCTCCCGACGTCTCGCCCTGAATTACAGCTCATTTAATCACATTTTAATGCATTCTGGACAATAGCTCAGAGATGTAAGGTTAAAAAAAAAAGTGCAATAATAGCTTCAAAGTCATATTATCTCTGTTATTCGGATATGAGTGAACATTATTGAGCCTCATTTTCTAAAGAATGTTATCAGGTTTAAACTTCCAGTCTTGAAGACGTTGTTTTTTTTTTCTTTCCCGTCTCTCTGCTTGTAATTGGCTTTCTTAAGCAGATGGCAGTTTTTAGAAAAAGTCAGAATGTGACACTGAGTGCCTCCCTCAAGACTTCTCCACTATTTTCTGAGAAAGCGTCTGAATAGATCCCGACGAGCCATTACCGTTCTTCACTTTTCCCTGTTTATTTCTATTTACAGCAGTTAATACAATTATTCCCAGTCGTGACCTATTTAAGCGCTGCATGCTACGAGCCATTAGCATTCAGCGAGTCTACAAAGTTACCACATTGATGGATTTGTGAAAGGAGGTTGTGTTTTTTAGTGTGCGCGTAGGTGGAGGTTCAGAGGCCTCCTGTTTGTCTTCATTTAACTGATTTTCTGTTGCCATAGGAGCAGGCCTCTTTTTTTCTCCCATGAAAGTGCAGCACTTCAGAGCACACTGTCTGGATTCAGATCTACAAGAAGGTGTCAGGGGAGTTGTCCAGGATTTTACATCTATCATCGCTCCCATTAGATGACTTGCAGCTCACTTTGGAGAAAATGTTTAGTTTTTATTATTCCGGAACGATTCATGAGGATGTGGTAATGTGGGTTTAGCAGCTCTTTAAAAATAGCATGTATATATCCTACAACATGTAGGAAGGCTCATAATAAAGTGCAAATGCTGGATGTGGTTGCTGTTGTTTTGTCATCCTTGTTGTTTCTTTTGGAAGATTTTGAAAGCTCCGTTTTGTCGTGTTTGATTTGTCACTCCACCTGAGAAAGATTTCTCCGTAAATCAACCCGAAAGAGAAAAAGTCAGACTAAAAGCAGACCATTTTGGATACAAGCCATTTATCGCCCTCCCCTCCGGACCTCTTTTCAGACACAAAGCTTATCAGCCTATGAGATACAAGCCTGTACATCTCTGTAGGTTAGAGGCTCCCAACCTTTCCATCTGAAAAACATCATGTCCCTGTCAGATGAAGCCAAGAACCCCATCGGCACCACCTCGCCTGTTCATTACCGTCTTTTCCAATTTCCTTTGATTTAATGCAGACATTAAGTAATACTGTTTGATTCAACAGTGACTTCACTTTATTTTATGCTGTTTCTTGATTTAGTCACAGTTAAGAAGAAGACAACAGACCCAAATGTGGGACAAGAGAACAAATAACAGCAAGCCTTTATTGTGGCTCAGTCAGAGTCCAAGTTAAACAGAGATCCAAAGGCCTGGACGCTGGAGCGTATTCCAGCTGTCAGAGGGCGAAAGAAATCAAAACAGGAATCCAACATTCAGACACAAAATATAAAACATCAAAAATCAGAACAATGAGCCTCAAACATAAGAATCTGAAAGAGAAAAACATCAAACCCCAGGACCGAATCTTTGGACCAGGACATACTTTTCATTACTTTTAGCTTCTTCTTCTTCTTTTTTTTTTAAACTTTAAATGAATAAAGTCCATTACTTTAAGGAAAACATGGACAAATCAAGTGTTTACCCATTACCCATCAGTCAGTTGTTATTATTATACTTTAAATGTATTTTTCTTCTTTACATATTATTTTTTTAGTTAACAGTTACTGTGTTATTTTCAGCTGAAGAGTGACTGATGTGCTAAAAACAGGGACGCTACACACTCCTGTCGTTGCAACTTGTCAGTCCAAAGGTGGCCCCGCCCTGCAGCATACCCTGCGTTATCATCCCCTTTTAATCTAATGAGGACCAAAATTTGTGAAGTGAACATCATGCTTGGTTCAATAGGACAGGAAAATACACTCATCACATTTGTGATGTGTATTTTTGAGGTCATAGATAAGGCAACTGGCGGACTTTTCCAATTTGCTTCTATATAACCAGACGTCTTTGATTAGATTAGAGTAACCTTTATTGTCTCCCTTGGGAGAAATGTATTTTGGACAAATTAAGGAAACACGTCAATGTAAAATCCTTCCCTCAAGCCGAGTTGCATCTGTGTCACGAAGTCTTGCTTCCAGCAGTCGCCTCCTGCTGGCCATTAGAAGGACAGCAGATTTCAGGCACTTCCAGATTAGCTTCAGTTTTTAGACTTGAAGCTACAGCCATCTTTTAGTCTGTGCTTTTAACTTATTATTGCATCTGTTTGAGGATCATCTTAAGCTAACTAGCCAAAACATTCAAAACTTTATCTACTTTAAACTGTTTCAGTTAGGCTAATTATTGGGCTATGTTTATGTCAAAGGCAGATGTTTTCTTTTTTCTTCTTGGACCAGATTTTGAACCATCTGTGTGAAAACACTGGATGATAGCAGACAGAATCATCCCATATGTGCTAGTTCAGTATGAACATCCAGGGTCAGATGTTTGAGAGGTTAACAACAGCAGAAACAGAAGGTTCCAACATGCCTGCAGCTGGGGCTTTTAGCTGCATAGACACTGGAAGCGATTCGCAGATTCACAATGATGTTGTGACCAGAGAAAGTGAAAGGCATTATGTGATTCAAGCAACTACGGTTGAAATACCACAGGCGACAGGAAGTGTGTGGGCCCAAAGATAATCTTTTCTCAACTTCCAGCCCAGCAGCTGAAGAGACTTCCTATAAGAGTGAAGGATATTATTGATTGATATATTGCCTGATCACAACGGATTTAGTGTGCTGCTTGCTGTCTGGTTAGCCTTGGTGAACTGTCCAGGTTGAGCCCTGCCTCTCACCTAAAGGCAGCTGGGATAGGACAGGTGGTTCAGGAGATGGATGGACTTTGGTGAACATTACTCCGAAATAACACAACTTCAAGCCTTTGTGAGCCTTACAGTCTCAGAGTGGCTTTTATGTAGGAACTGTCCATGCTATGAATATTTATCCATTACCTTTGGCCAAAACTCCTTGCCACGTTGCCATGCACACAGCGTATACAAATGACGGAAGAGAATAATTTACACTGACAACAAATTTACTCAACATATGTTAATAACCTACAGCCTATATGTACTGTTTTTAAAATCTATTTCTAATTTATTTAGAAAAATCACTGTAGGCGCCAGACATTACTCGTGGCTCATGAACATGTCTATAAAAGGTCAAGGCAGACAGTTAAGAGGGTTTGTCACCTCAGCCCAATTTTACAATCTGGTGTGGTTGCTGCTTTCACTGAGGAATATTTTCCAGGTGTCCATGTACAAACACATCATCTAACCACAACGCCTGAAACCTGAGCCGGCCTCGCTGAGCGTTTAACTGAAAGGGCAATGTCATCACAAACTCGAGATTATATTGAAAAGATGATGAGTGGATATTTCTGATGCGATCTATCCTCTTCAACAATACCAGTGAGTCCTATTGAAGAAAAAAAAAAAGTGGGTCAATGGATCTATTTTTAGAAGCAATTGCATGTCTTTTTGCAAACAAGCAAAGGCGAGATAAATAAATAAATAAAAATAAAAAATCCAGATGAGATGTCACCCAGCTACACTGAACAAATATTCAGGGGAAATCAAGGTGTTGAGCTTGCTGGTAAATGGGGTGAGCTATTTATCTGGTTTCAAACTTCACTTCCCTGTGGAGATGAGAAGCTGCGTGAGGGCATGAGATGACTGGGAAGGGGGCGGCTTTGCCTCCCGGATTGGCTTTGATAAACTGGGGGACTTGTGAGATTTGTAGGGCTCTCTGTTCTAAAGTGGGCTTCCGTTTCATCATCTCCAAGTCCCGGTGCCTTGCGTGGCTACCTTGTTGTAATTCCTCCTCATTTTCCCGGCTTCTCGCTCATATTGCCTTTTCATTCCCAAAGATATCACTTGAAACGGAAGCGTTTGCTGCCTTCTCCTCTGTTAGAAGTGACACTGTGGGCGATGATGTGATGGAGGCGTACCAGAGACAACATCCTCACATGCACCGTCCTGGTTTAATGCTCCGCAATTGCGCACAAAAGTTTGTCAACTAAACGGAGCATAAAGTTGCATATGTTGAAAGTGGAGTCAGAGGTTTGCAGAGAGCACATTTACTCTGCAAGAAATCAAGGAAATGAAGAATAAGCGTTAGAAAGGCCTGTTCACTGTTAATGGTGGCGGCGTGCAGCGAATTACTGCGCATCTTGCAATCAGACTCGATACATCAGAGAATGTGCACTGCCCGACAAACCGGGCAACAGAATGTCAGTGGAGCAGAAAGCGCATTTGCGGCAGAGCAGAAAATGCACTGTATTCCTGCGGGCATTGCATGACAAATCTGTGAACTTCCACTGAGCAGAGGTGGGGCATTGTTTGTAAAGAACTCCTAAATGTCTCTTTCTCTTCGGACACAACCTGCGACAAAGGTAACCTAAGCAAAGACCGATCATGGCTCATTTCAGCCCTCAAATCAATGTTTTCCTATGGCAACAAATTAAGATGAAATGTGGCTGATTTTTAAAGTCCATGTCTGAACTTTGCTCAGATATGAGTCTGCGTTTCGCAGAGGACTTCGTGTATATGCAGGTGACACATCTGCCGCATATGTTAAACCGTTAGCTACAAAAAAATGAAAATAAAAAGCAGATCAGTCTCTGCTCTTGAGAGAGCCCAGCAGCCTAATGGCTTCATCCTTCCAGTCATAGTGACAGAGGGGGTACGTTTCCAGGAAAGCCCACTAACATTACTCACCTTCAAAGAAACTCCCCTGATGTAATAGCCAGTAAACCGCAGAATTAGTGTGTAGAAGTTTCACATTTCTTCCCCGGTTTTTGTAGAAATGAAAGTCTTAGAGGATGTTCTCACACTGTTTACTGTGGTTATGTAACACAGGGGGAAGGTGAAAATATGCAGCCTTGCTCAGAGGCAGCAGTTAGGACTAAATGTGTTACTTGCCACCTTTAATTCATCAAGTCCATTCTGGTTTTCATCCCCCTCCCATTAGGCCCAGATATCAAAGCCATCTAATTTTTTTTTCTGGCTCTTTTTCGGTGCCAATCTGAGCTTAAGGCTAAAGCGCTGCTCACATGAGTCAGAAACATCACAAATTCTGATGAACTGCACGATATTTGATCGCTGCTTCCTGCTGCAATGCTGGCCCGAGTGAGAGCAGTCAGTGTCCAGAGTGACACAGTACGTCACAGAGAAACGGTTTGGATTGGTAATGACACATGCCAGGAGGCCTTGTCTGTTTTACAGTCAGAGGTGATGTGAGAAAGATGAGACAGAATCAGGCTGGCAAGAGAGGGAAGAAAGAGAGCACGGGCATGCGGATGTAAACGGGCTTTATTTACAATGAGCTGGAGCCACGATGAGGCATTGCATTCAGTCTCACGTGTCAGCTGTCACACCGTTAATAAGCACAAATTGAGTTTGAATACATGTTAAACATGTTGTAATCACGCGTGTAGAACATGAATCTGCTCCCCGTGGTGCCGCTCTCCTCCTGCCGCGGCTGTCGGATCATCACTGGAACAACACTGCCACTCAGTGGCAGGATCATCTCCCTCCGGACAAAACACAAGGTTGGCCTAAGTACACTCGTGCAGCTCTCAGCCCTGCGTGGCATTTGCACCATAACTGAACTCATGAGTATCAACTGAGGTTTTAACACCCTGGAAGAAAAATGGCTTCATCCCCAAATATAGGGCACGGGAAGTTATTTTTTCCCCCCCTTCCTGCATTTTTGAACTGCTTGTAACCCCCTCCTGCTGCTATGATTTAGTGCCAGTGTTATGTATTATTACCTAAGTGACATTTACACAATCTCGGACCGCCAGTGTGTGCAGAGCTTAATGTTATTTTCCAACTTTGCAATTTCCAACTCAGCTGTAGTTTGGATTCAGCCTCGGGGACTAACAAGTTTCAGAACTGATGTGCATCTCATTGTCTCACTGATTTCAACCTCTTGTTTTTTTCCACTCAGAGGTTTTTGTATTGTGCTGCAAGAAAGGAAGAATTTTTGCAACCAAAAAAAAGTTCTTTGCGGATGCTGGACCGAGCTTCAGCTTTCAGGCACTTTTTCCAAGTTAGAATCAGTTTTTTCAAACCTTACGTTAATCGTAGAGCGCCACAAAGAAGATAATATTACACAGGTAATCGATCAAAATAAAGATTTTTTTTTTTTTTAAAGAGTCAATTGTAATCGAAAAGAAGTTTTACAAAACCATTTGGTGTCTGAACAGGCTTTATAATATCTCTGTTTTCAAGATTCAAAGTAAACTTTAGATTTTTCAGAAATTCCTGAGACATTCTGGGTTTGCATTGGATCAGCAGTACAACACTGTCTGAACTTTTACATGTGGGATTTAGATGATTTAATTTAGAAATATAGAATATACAAGAAAACTTTTAAAGAGATGATGTATTAAAGGAAGGTCTTCATTAAAAACCAACCAGCTTTCCCCGCTTTTCTATTGTTGCTGTTCTTGGAACAATGAAATGATGTGGACTGAAAAACTCTTTTACTTTTACTGTTTATCTGTCTGAGATCTCTGGGGGGGAAAAAACACTCTGTGTCACTCTCGTTTGTTACCCGAGGCCTTGGGCTACGAGCTTGAAAACATAAAACATGTTTTGCTTCTTTGTGTTTAAAAATGAATAAAATGTCATAAATTCAAATGCATTTTTTCACCCCAGTTTGGAAGTGAAGAAGATTTACATGCTTGAATCAGTGCTGTATTTACACACGTTATATGAAAGAGATCCGAGGCAAATAATGAAAACACACTACGGAAGTTAAAACGAGTCCTTGGTCTGAGGTACCCCACCTGCTAAAAGCTGCACACAAGAGAACACCAAAACGTCCCATTACTCTCACCTCAGTGCCTGTTTTCATACCCACAGTCATTGTAAATGGATGCACACCCTCTGTGAATTCCAAGCATTAAAGTATCAGGACATAATAAAAAGAAAATCATCGGATTCTTTGCAGCTTCTAAAATAATTTCCATCTAACCTCAGGCGTACTCTTCTTTTCAGCTTTGTTTAAATTTCATTGAGGTTTGCATGCATTTGTTTATGCACAGCTCTGTTGAGGTCCCGCCGCACATTTCATTTGGGCTGTAAGCTGGAATCTTCACTCTGACAGCTGCTATGAGGTGTTTGTGTTCTGTGCATTATGACCAAAACATCTCCACTCTTGTCTTTCCTGTCCAAAGGTCATTGCTCCAGAAGTCTTGTGGGTTGCTTAGATGCAGTTTTGTAAACATACGGCATGTTGCCATGTTCTTTTCAGAAGAGGCTTTCTCCTGGCAACCCTGCAAACAAGCCATACTTGTTTGGGCTGTTTCTAAGTGTGCCGAGATGACCGGTAGAATTCAAATGGTTTAGAAATGGCCTCATAGACCTTCTGTAAGATCATTGCTGATGTCTCTTTGGTTCCTACAGACCACCAAACTGTCAAAGCATCTGCTTTTATAGAGCTGCTCACACTTGCCGATGAGCACTTAATCAAGTGCATTTGATGAGCCGCGCCTGGCTGCTACTTTAATTCCTGCGGAAGCAGTTAGAGTGTACTTTGTTTTTCACACACTGCTTCTGCATTTTAGCCTAGTTTTGTTTTTTTAAATGATACAGTGTAATGTCGTACTGTATGGTGTTGTTCAACTTGAGTTTTAATTGATATAATTTTCAAAACTGGTGAGGACCAGATAAACTGTGTAACCAGCTGGAGAGCACGAGGCTCTGCGTAGACATGTGTGAGATAACATAGACACAGAGACATAACCTTTCAATGCACTACGCATACACCCTCTAAAGAAGTATAACAGGAATGGCTACTCTGCAGCAGAGTGTGATTGCTGCTTAAGTTAACCACCTCTGCTGTAGCGTCAGACTGGGACAGACTCTCTCACAAGCAAAGACAATATGCGAATTTCATGAAATTATTCTATCAAATAAAATGAAGTCATAATACACAGTTTTATTTTCTCAGTGAAAGTATTTTTACTCTGAGCTGAACACAGCAGTAGTGTTGCATGCTATTTCTTAACCCTAAATGTGTGCCTGTGACCCATGTGAAACTTTGTTTTAGATCTGGACTGAGAAGGTTGGGGCATTGAAGCTTTTATCTCTGAGAAATAACAGCCACCTGTCACTCTGATTCGTGTGTGTAATATCACTTTTGGGCTCGCCAGACCACAAACACACTCTCCCGAAACGCTCCATCGTTGACCTGCAACTTCATCTTGACCCATACCTGATGGGTCAGACCTCAGCCTGCTGGTCTTACCACTCAAGGTTAAGTGAAACAAGTGGAGCCTCTAAGACATAGACGCCGTGGTCACAATGTGCAACTTTCACACGCTACACCTTCCACATACAGCAATCCTCAACCGCACTATTTACTGCAAAGCCAGGAAGTGTCCCTAGATAATGCAGAAAGTAACCTGATGCTGCTTTGCATGGTATTCAAATCACATGTTTGCACTGACTAAAAAGCACCTTTATTTTTGGTGTGTTTCCTATTATCTGTTTATCAGTGGTCGAAAATGAAAGAAGCCTCTACATGAATTTAGGCCGTTTACCATGCCGTGTGAAATTATAGTCCCTTAGTGGAGCTTTTGCTGGGCTAAAACATTGGAGGTTAGGAGTTTTCCACCTCATCAGGCTTCAGCTGAGTTAATGAACCCTCATGTCCCAGCCCCCGCGCTCTGGTCTGAACATTACTCACAGGCTAAGCAGGGAAAAAAAAGCTGCCACTGATGATACGCCTCAGCAAGCCACCACACACACACACACACACACACACACACAGAGATCATGACTTTGGAACTTACAGGGTCGTGGAGGTCTATGCAACATCTGCGTATCCCGTGTGATATCTCAGGGGAGTGAAATCAGGTTTTGCTGCGACATGGATAAACAAACACAAACGTGCTGGGACATAATTGAATTACTTCCATGCACATGAAGCATTGAAGATGAAGGGTGGGTGCCCGTGGACATGTTTGTGTGTCTTGTTTAAGCTGTAATGTGATCTAATGTCATCTCACTGACAACTCCGTGGCCTAGATTCACAGACATAGCATTAGTTTATTTATTTTTTTCAAACACACGTAACATGGCAATCATTGAGATATACAATTAATTCAGTGTCTTTGTCCTGTGTGTGTAAATATTGATGCGGAAGATGCACCTCAGCAGACAAAAAAAAAAAAACCCAAAACAAATTAAGACATTAAATTTAAATAAACTCATTCACTTAGAAATAATATTAAGTTATAAGTTATAAGTCCACTCATTCAGTCACAGTATTATCTTGCAGAGACTGGAAACAGGAAGAGCAACCACAGACCTGATGCTGTCCTGAAAAACCTCACTTACCGACAGGTTACACTGTCATCCGCAGCTTGTACACTGTTAATGTCGATAAAACTGAGTTTTTAGTTACATCATTTGCTTACACACTGCTTCCGCAAAAAAAAACAAAAAACCAGAAGAAGAAGCATTTTGTTTTTACACATCCTATTTGAGAACTTTGAGAGCACCGTGTTTTTCCACAAAGACTATTTGGTAACGTTTAGAAAGAGGTTAAAATACGTCCCAACACATGCTGACAAATAGTGCTTGCCCACAGCATTTAAATGTAACACTTTTATAAGGATCTCTATCTGACAAAGTGGTAATTGGAAACTGTCTCACAGAACTTAAACTTACCTTTTGGGCAATTTTAAGAGCCCAGTAGCTTTGACGGAACAGCAGCATTTGACGCTCTGTGAATAAGAGCAGCTTGAGTCACCAGAGACTTGGTCTCTGTAAATCTTTACGGGAACTTGAACCTCTCACACGTGTTTTTAACATGTTGGTGACGTATAAAGCTGATGCGACAAGCTGAATTTTGACCCTTGTTTCTTTGCTGTGTTTGGTTAAAGACTGTAGCACAAAGTGTTTTGAAATTCTTATCATACTGATTTGCATCGGTGACAAGCTGCTTCTCCACAGAGCTACACCCAGGCTTGTTGGTACTGTGGTATTGTGGTATCCTCCGTGGCAAAATAACACAGAACAAAACTTGTACTGTTTTTACTACTAAATCTGGTGACTACAACTTAAAACCTGTAGGGTATTATTTGATTTAATTTCTAGCTCTCAGTATAGGCCCCTCCCATCAGATGCTCTTTCATGCAATGTGTCATAATTTGACACATAAATTGAACATATCTACTTTAAATGATAATAAATATCACCAGCTGCATAACAGGGACCTCATTAACCCCTTTGAACTGAACACATCCTCTACAACAGTAAACCCATAAAATGCATCTGAAACGTGCTATATACTCAAATTATTGGTGAAATATTAACTGCACTCAGCTACACGTGCTACGCAGCTCACCATGCCATTATATGTGACAATGTTTTAACTAAAACATTCACTAAAATATGGCATGTATTATTTAACCTATTATTAATTCATGGTCAGTTCCAGCACTGATAAACATGTGTGTCTTTGGAGAGCCCTGAAGAAGTGTACATACAGGCTCAATCAGAAACTTAAAGAGACGTATAGTACTGCCAAGTGAGATGCTTACAGCTTGGCACCAGTGAGCATTTCCTTATATGCAGTGTTGATTACTTGGCCTAGATACAACAATATGGATTATTCTTATCTTCACTCCTCCGAATGATGTGATGCATCGGGGACACGGGGTTTCTAAGTTCACAGTTTTACATAAAGCGTTTTAAAGAAGAATTGATATGTAGCGATATATTTCCTTAAGCCTGACACCAGCTCAGTGATTCAGTTATGCTCCGGTCTTTAAGTTATCTGCGAGATGTCAAGATTTATAAGGAATACTGAATATATTCTTGCGCCACAGTTTAAGCATGTTTCTTTTTTCTTTTTTATCATTATTATTATTATATATATTTTTTTAGAAAACTCATTATTAAGCCATTACTGAAAAGGGAGCTATGGATTGACTAGAGGTAATTACTTAACTGCAGACCAGGAAAAAAAAAAAAAAGAGCTTTGGATTGAAAGCTACCGGCCATTCACTCAACACTAAAGAGCATGAAAAATCTCAGCTGCAGTCTGTGGGAGTAGCTAAGCAGCCATGCAGAAAGGACGCCTTTAGAAATGTGTCTGCATTTCTTTGACGGCTGCAGATTACGACTGGATTGGTTTTAAACTCCTGACAAGACGTTGGAAAAGCTCCCTGACAGAGTTATGATTGGGGCTGAGTGGCCTTAACAGTATGCTTTGTCAGAAAACATTAGCACACACGCAGACTGATGTTTAAATGGTGATGCTATTCAAGGATTTGTGGGAGGAAAAAGTCGTATTCGCTTTCAGTGATCTGGCTCATCCCACAATTGCTTGATTGTGTTATTGTCCAGCCACATCACGAATGCCATTCACTGGTATTTTAGGAAAATGTCAAGACGAGAACATAAGCTCAGGAGAGGAAATTCAAAGCAATCTAAATCTTTCTTAAGCAGCAGAAAAAACACAGTTGGACAAAAGAGCGCAGAGTCTAATCTAATCAAAAATCAACTTTTCCCAACAATCTGCCTTTAAATACAACCAAAGCAACAATTCTGCAGTTTTCATTCTGCGATAGAAATCTAGAGCAAACTAAAATGATCGTCTTGAGCCTGACTGGTAGCTTCTTCACTTCTATATTGTTCCCGATTGTAAACTTAAATGGGATTCTAGTGATTACAATAACAAAAACTTCCTTCCTCCACAGAGCCTGCTCTTGGTTGCCTTTTTGTTCAGTACTCCTAGTTAAAACTAACACAATCTAATACATCACTCCACGGGTAAGTCCCGTCCTCAGTGGGTGTACTGTTCGATCACTGTGCATTGTACACTCACATCCCCTTTATCAGTTACACCTGTACAGTCAAATATCACACCCCTGCATTATGATTCAGATTTACATACCACACGTGGTTCAGATATGTACAGTGCAGACTGACGTTATTACGTTAGTACAACAGTGACTTCAGCTTGAACTAAGATAAAAGATTAAACCCTAAAGTTTTAACACTAATTAAACATCCTGATGTGTGTTTGTGTGCACTGTAGTTTATGATAGCTGGGAGCTGACAGCAGGGGCAGTTAAAGGAGTCAGAAAAGTCTATCAGAAATGAATACCAGCCCTAATCACTCGAAGCCTGGTTAGAGATTCGGTGAGTTGTAATGATTTAAAAGCCAGACCTCCCGCATAATTAATATGAAAACATTACAGTCTAGTTTCAGCTGTAAATCTGAGTTTTTACACTTGAAAAGGTCAAATTAAAGACCAGTGTTTCAGAGATCCCTTGGTAAAAGTCTGAAAAATAAAAGGGTCAGGAAATGGCTTTCATATTTAATTAGAACTGAAGCTTTCAGTGCACATTAATAACATTTTTCAATATTATGTTACATTTCAGCCCATTCTCATGGCAAATAAAATGGTCATAAAAAAGCAAGATATTCATGTTCAGGAACACAAACTGTCCCATTTTTTCACAGTAGTTGGCACAAACTAATGTATTCAGATGGAAACACAGGTACATATGTTTTCGAGAGGCTGCAGTGGCGATACATTGCCCTAGCAACCAAGAAAGCTAAAGCCAGCCTCTTCATTTTCCAAATGTGTTTTTTTTTTTTCAGCCTTTAAAGCTGAAAAAAATTCATTTTGTGTAGATGGACATGAATCAGTATATATCAGACTGGTCCGAAACTCAAACCAGCTGTTTAAAAGCTGGGTCTACTTCACAAACCAATCAACAGACAGTAAGATATCATTTTTGGTGATGCAGTGAGGAGGACAAAGTTTTCTCCAGAAAAATTACATTAGTATAATTTTCATGTCAGTTATGCTGCCCAGCTCCAGGGAGCACAACAGGCTAAGTGAATGGGGTGCCAAAATATGTGATCTATGGACCCCTTAATTAAATCTGTCCATGCAAATTGTAAGCGAAGCCAGCTTGAGTCACAACAACAGAGGGTTGTCCACGTTGTGCACATGGGGTGACACCAGTCCCACTAATGTCACTGAATTCATTGAGTACTGTTAATCTTTGGATGCCCAACACAGCTGGATGAGTGCGTGGAAGGACCAGTACAGCTGCATTTGGACTTATTTAATATTTATGTTGCTTATTTGTGTTGTTTATTTTAAAACAGTGTAATTATATGTTATCATTTTCAGATTTTAAAATATAAATACACTGTATTATAATGCTATATTATAAAAAAAAAATAAAGCTTCCTAGCTGTATATAAGTAATTTAAGTCATCTGCAGAGGATAAAATGATGCACATAAGTGATCCATACTTTTGATCCAATAGTATGACACATGTGATTGTGGACAATGACCTTCATTCTGATTTCCACTGGCCATTCTGTGCGCTGCAGTTATAATTTAAAATATGAACTTGACTTTCCTGTGCGCTGCTGTCAGAGGCGCAAACCGCGCGCTTTGTGCATAAATCGGATGTGCGCAAACATGAGGCCTGTGAGCGCTGATGTGTCCGCCGCCATTCAAAACAAACACTGGACGCGGAACAAGGAAGTCATGCACCTGTTGCTCTTGCCTTACTGTACCTTCCCACACGTACTGCGCCTTCGATAATCTGAGGTAAGAAACCTGTATTACCAGCTTCTAAGAATAACTCGACTTAAGTATCGATTCGGAAAAAGTGTGTGTTGGAATTCTTAAACGCGTCGCTGGGAAGGCGCTGACAGAATCACATCCAGACACATCAGTGTTCTCATTTCTTTTAACAGAAGAGTTGTGAAGCCTCATCATGGCAGACGCGGAGGATGAAGTAGTTAAAGGAAGCGAAGAGCAGCAGCAGAAGCAGCCGGAGGAGGAGGAGGAGGTTCGACTTAGCTCCTCTCCGGCCCCTCCGGAGGACTCTCAGCCAGCTGCTGGCCGCAAAGGGGACGCGCTGGAGCGGCCAGAGGAGAGCGTAACTTCCTCGACCCAGGGCCGTCACCTCTTGGTGGAGCCCACCCTGGACGAGTTTAAACTAAGGAAGTTCTTCGTGTTAAGGGTAAAATATTATTAGCGTTTCCTCTTGACACAACGTGCTTCCACTAAAATGTCACACATTTCTGTAAGTGCACTGACGCCTGGGTTAGACTTTTATTTAGTATATTTGCATTTCCTAATACACTATCTTCTGCATTTACCATATTTAGGAGCAACTATATATAATTTGTTATTTCATAGGACAATAGCTCCTCTGGCTCGTAGGAGCAAGCTTCTTCCTGGTTTTAGTACTGTACTTAACTTGTGGCTGACACATGCCTAAGCTGTGTCCTGTTTGTGGCTAAAACTCATCAGCCCAGAGTGGACCACACATCCAGGTAACCTCATTACCGGTAATAACTTTATTTTTAATTAATGATAAAGTATAAAGTTTCAACAGAACCTTGTAAATAATCTGTATATCACCAAAGATCATAAAGGTTAATTTATGTTAGAAAAAAACTAGTATATAGGCTGAAATACCTTTTTTTACTCAAAAAATGAAATACCAACAACTGAAGCTGATCAGCATCATACGTGCCATGTTGCCAGGGCAGCTCAGCACCAGCCCCAGATTACAGAATGACTGTCAAGAGCGCCTCACTATGAACTCCTAATCTTTTCACTCTCTCCAGCTTGGCATTGAAATAATAAAACATAAAGTGCAAGAATGGAAGAGCATTCCAAACCAGAAATGCTCACAGCTGACAGTGTGTGCCGAAGTGTTCCCTCGTGTGTTCAAATACCTGACTTACTCACATTTCTATGCTCAGCTCTCTTCATTTGCAGACATTTTCACACGCCCGGGCTTCATGCTTGTGTTTATTGTGATTTTGTTTGACACGCAGACACGCTGACATTTTACTAGTCCCAGCTGCACATCTGCCTCAAAGATTACCCCTTAAGCTTTCTCTGCACACGTTGTGATTGTCACAATGGAAAATTAGAAAGTGACACCCGTGCATTTCTGTCTCTACAGCCTGGCACTCTGAATCAGGCCATCAACGACGTTCAAGCTCTGGTGAATGAGGAGGTAGATGGCAGCGTTCTCAGCGTTTGGCTGATGGCAGAGTGAGTTCATGAGATCATGTTCTGTTATACACCTCCATGTTTGTGTCAACACACAGTGCCTTGTGCGCCAAGTGAAAACCTTTTATCGTTTTTGGCAACATTTTACCTTCACCGTCACCCCCACAGCATCACCCATATTTAGCATTTAGAAACACTATTAAACGTTTAATAAAAGGCTAATAATTTATGATATTGTAGTAGTAGACTTGTACCTAAAGAATTTTAAAGTTGTTTTTTGAATGTATTTGTTTTCCTCTAACCAGACTGGACAAAAAAGAGGACACCGAATGAGTTGTAACTAAACATATGTTTGTTTTTCTGGACTAAAAGGGAAATGAACCCACAGTAGAAACCAAGTCAAACAAAGTAAAAGAGGTCAGACATTAAAGAGCAGAAAGGAAACATGACACCTAAAGTGCTCCAATATGTATAAAAGCACGAGTTGTGCTAGTCGGGGCTGTTTGTTAAGTCATTTGTAAAATCCATTTAAATGTTGTATCAGCTTTTACGTTTGAATTGTTTTTTTTTATATCCACGTCGGCCATTCATTTTCCCAAGGGGCCTGTGAGAAACTGGGACTGGAGGGCCTCACAAATAACCCGAATTCAGTTCTGCTCATTATTCATTTTATTCACTGATGAGCTTATTGGTTTTTGCCCTCCACAGCAGTCCCAGTTTCTCACACAGCCCTTTGTGAAAATTAATTACCCATCCCTGATAATCGATGACCGAAGACACGGGAATGAATGAAGAATTTCACGATCGTGTTCATTCATAGGAATTCATTCAAATCGTATTCTGTTCTGTCCTGACCTAGCTAACTCAAACTTGAACACATCTGTATTCCATTTTATGCTTGCAATAAGCTCAATTAGCAATAAGGTTTACTGTAGGTTTTTTTTTTATGTGTCTAAGAGAATGATGCGATCGATTTACTAGTGGACAGTCCATTTGCACTTATTTTGAAAGTTCAGTTGCTGCCGAATAACTAGTATCAGCCTTTCCGGTCTCACCACATGTAGGTTGATCAGCTAATGGGTGGCTGTGGCTCAGGAGGTAGTGCGGGTCATGTACTGATTGAAGGATGGTGGTTTGATCCCCGGTTCCTCCAATCTGCATGCCAACGTAACCTAAGGAGACATTCTGAACCCTGAGTTGCTCCTGATGCGCTCAAGTGTTTGTATGAATGTGCGTGTGAATTGTGGAGCTTGTGTCCATCCAAGGGATAAATGGAAAGACAGCTGATATTTTATTCTTGCTATATTTCCAAATGTTTCTGTTCTCATCAAAGCCCCCCCAAAATAAACCCTCCTTGAATACCTCCTAATCTCGAGCAGAGATAGTGATTGAACACAGAGAAACATAAAGTGACTGCGAGACATTTACAAAGTGCACTCGATGTGATGTCAGGTTGCATCACTCCTGCACAAGCTTTCAGGAAACATTTAAAAGGCTGGCCATGTGAGAATGAATAATGTATCCCAGTTTATGCAGTTCTGGGTGCATACACACATATGCACGTTACCGCCTGTCCTACATTTATCCCGGCCCGCTGTTATCCTGGCCATAGAAGCCAGCGTAGGACTTCAAGCAACAGAAAGAGTGCATTATGTGGTAATTTTGCGACTCTGCTGCAGAATTTCCCCCAAGGGACGCAGAAGACTTGTGTCAGCAAAGCATGAGAAATTCCTTAAATTTGGCTTAGCTGAAGGTTGTCACTTGCTTTACAAAGAGCCATCTCAATTGCTGTACTTTCCTTATAATAGTGCCATCTTTTGAAAATACTGTAGGTGGTGTTTTTTATGTAGAAAAAATTACTGAAATAATGTTAGTTACACTACTTTCCATCATTTTCAATAAATTTTCAGAAAAGCCCTGGAAGATTATTTAACTTACTTAAAGACATACTTTATATACTTTGGGTAAATCTGGGCAATTATATGCTTCTTTTCATTGTCCAGAGATAAAACCGGGTCTGTCCTGTTTTCTAGCTGGCTTTACTTTTAGCATACTTAGAAATCTTTGTCCCCTTCATATTTAGCTTAGAGTTGTATGCAACTATATTTCTAAAGGGGCGATCACCAGCAGCAATGTGGCAACCAGAGATAATGACATGTCTGGGAAATTGTGTGAATGTGGCGATGATAGATCAAATTGCAGTTGGCAATGCAAACGTACAAGTGCCGCCTAAATTGATCAAAATTTTAAGCAGCACGTTTGTGCCCACTGATCAACTCCTTTGAGATTTTAAGCTATTCTAACAGTCTGCTAGCTGTAGGAAAATCAAGACAAGCCATTTTTCAAAATGTACCCTACCAAACAGTCTGCAGCATCCTGCAGAGGCACTTCCTGTCGGTTTCTGTCTTTTTCCTGACCAACGGTTTGTTGTGTCAGGCTCGAGTGCTTAACAGCATGTCAGCCCACCCACAGTGTGATCGTGGGTCTCTGCATCACATCTGTACCGTGCTTGGTGCCCGTGCCCAGTCAAGGTTAACTCATTTCATCAGCACAGTCACAGCTCTTCACCCACACCTTTCTATAAAGCTTTGGCTGTTCAGTGAACTGTCTTCTCTGGCCTACGGATGCCAGCAGCAATCAGGAGTGTTTCACTTTGAGGTGACCACGTGCACCCAGCTCAGTGGGCTGTAAGAAAGGGAGCTTCTACGAGAGAATCCATGCCACCATGAATTAGCTGTTTGCACAGTGGTGAGGGATGGAGTGTGTGCATGTGTGTGTGTTTAATGATGCTTTTTTTTTGTGATTTCAATTTGTACTGCAAACATTTTTGGAGACATTTTGAGGGCATAAAAGAAAGCCAATTTTTCCAGTAAAAATTTAGGGCTTCAGAAATGCTTACATCCATATTGTATGATCTTTGCCCAGGGCATTTTATTTTTTTAATTTGTGAACTGTAACAGTACATAATTGAGCAGCTCTACAATACACGTGCCTGTGTGTTAACTAAATATGACCTCCAGAATTCCAATTATTTTTGCTTATTTTTTAAACTCACCTGTAAAACATTTCATTGTTTTGTTTTGAAAACTTTTTAGCCAAGTAATAAATGAATTTGTCAGCAAACACCTACTTCAATTTAATACAAAATGTTTCATTAATCGATAATATCAGCCTGACAGTTTAGTGAGATTGAATTTCTTATTGCTGATGCTGTTTCCTAATACCGCAGTGCTGCTTATCCATCTTTTATAGCAGGTGAATAAACAAGTTATTTCACTTGAACAAGGCTGTGATGAGTCAGTGAAAGCGAAATAACGTAAGAATACCTTCTGTTAGAACGGTTTGATTGCTGACATTGTAGTATTTGAATACTGAAGCTGAAATATTTTTTCATTTTACATTTAAAAACTTTTTTTTGTGGCTTATATGACAGTGTGACAGATTTTCCATGTGTTCTCAGGGCCTTCTGTTCTTCTTTGTGAGATAAACGTGCTCACACACTGTTTGGTTGTTTCAGAGTGGATCACTGGAACAATGAAAAGGAGCGTATCGTTCTCATCACAGAATTCTCTCTTCTGGTCTTCAAGTACGACTTCATGATGTTCAACTGTGATCAGATGCAGAGGATCCCACTTAACTTTGTGGACCGCATCTCTCACGGTACCTTCAGCTTCCCAAAGCGCTCCCTGCTGGAGTAAGTCTGCTCATTTCTTCCAACAGTACAATGTGCCTTCTAACCTTCAGCTTTATGATTCGAGTCACTTAGTAGGGTTAGTTGACTGTAGAAATGACAGTCAGAGACTATTTGAAAATCAGATGCTTTGCAGATGGTGTTATGTAGTGGATCAAAATCCAATCGTACTTTTCAGCTATCGTAATTTCATGAGTTTTGACAAGAATTGTCTGATTCACAGCCCAAACCACCACAGAGCCTCCACAGATGGTTGTTGACACTCACTGTTGCACCTCTCTCCTGATGCTCTCTGTACATACCTACTATGATTTGAACCCAAAATGTCAAATTTAGCTTTATCTCTCTATCAGACCTGTTGTTTGTGGCTTTCAGTCCAGTTCTTTTGGCATTCCTCAGCCTTTTCTCCCCCTTTCCCTTCCTTAGAAATGTCTTCATGACAGCTGTAAATTCTACTGAGACCATTTCTAATGAGGCTTCTGTGAACAGTTGCTTCCTGTTTCTTAAGGATATGACTTTCAGATACTGTCTGCTGTAGATAGTTTATTAGGCCTGACACTTCTTCTTTTGTCCTCCACTTGTCCACTTTCCTTTTTTTTTAATCGATTCAACTAAATTAGAAATTAGAACATAAAGTTGTAGTTCTGTTGTTTAGTGGTTTTGATCCCAGCAGGGGACCTTGCATCTAGCTTTAACAAGGCCATTGCATGTAAAACAAATTTGGCAAATCATACATGTGGAGCTACCTGCTGTGGTGAGCCTTTGTGAATAACAGATCAGCCAAAAGTAGCTTTTTGCTGTTAATGAATGCCCAAGGATGCAATTTGAAATCGTTTTTTGCTAAGTTGTCTGTTTTGTGTGGGTTAGTTCGGTCAGTGGCTCAATGAAGAAAAAAAATAAATAAATAAATGAAACCTCTGAAAATTGTCAGGTGCAAGGACTGGACCGAAGATGGGAGAATACCGTATATCTTCCATTAGTAGCCTGTGTCTTTTAAACACCGGTTTCTAATAAACGCCGGTTTGAAAACATGTCACGACAAATAGATGCTGGTCTCCAATAGTAGCCAGGCAACCTTCGACCTGGAAGTCCCTCCCCTCTGTCGTCGGTCCTCCCGTGTCTCATCACTCGGCCAGCTGTTTCCAATCAGCCGTCATCTACGACCAGCGGCATTTAAGCTGGATGCGCAGCAACCGTCGAAGTGGGATTATTACACTGAACTGGAACTGCCGGCTAGCGAACGTGCTAACTGTGATTTTCTGGTCTTTTACGTCCTCTCCTGGAGAGTCAGGCGGAGATAAGTTTTGGGAAGCACCACTCGTGCACTGGGCTACCACAGACAGGGAGACACTCGGGAGCAAAGGAGGAGCACAATTGGGAACTGCATTATTTGTGAACTGTTGGAATACATTTTGGAGCACTGTAAGTAAACACACTGTCTTTTCACCTCAGTCTAGAAACCACGCCTGGGTCCTCTTTCCCTCTCACTTCCACAACAATTCTGTCTGAGAAGGGAATAAGAGCCGGTCTCCAATAACCGCCAATCTCTTTTAAACGCCCGGCCGGCCGGATAATTTTTTGAATAAGCGCCCGGGCTACTAATGGAAGATATACGGTAAGCAGCTAACGTCTACTGAGGAACTCTAAAAAAAAAAAAACAGCTATTGCTTCAGACCACTTTAAAAATGACTCCTTGTCTGGCTCCTAGGAAGCAAAATATAAAGAAAAGGGGTAGCCTGAGAAATTTGTACAGTCCTGCATGTCTGCAAATTTTCACAGTCTTTTGCAGGAATTTCCCATTGGTGTGGGAACGAGAGCAAACAGCTGTGTTGATTAAAGACTAAACGTTCTCCTGAACAAAATCTAATGGGATTATGAAGGTCATTTTAGTCCCTAAAATAGTTTGATGACTTCAGGGTTGAATGCACAAGTTTCGTGTGTTATGGCTCAGAATCATAGCCATGAAACGTACTTCCTGACACTGTTGAAACACTACATTAAACTGCTCTTTGTGGGGTTTAGTTGGTCATTAACAAACTAAAATGTCTGCTTAGAGAATTCTAAATATTAGCTCCAATTATCTTCACTCTGCTCTAATTTGTTTCACAAAGCTCAGTTCCCTGTGAAGAATAACTCCCTTTGCTTCATCATTAACCGTTACGCCTTAACGTTAAACATGCCCCGTCACATTTGTGGCCTGGCCTGTAATCATCTCACAGCTGATTTTGATCTAGTATCATATAACACGGTGTCAAATTTAAAGAAACATTAGAAGATGTAGGAGAAAGTGTGAAATGTGTGTGGTGGATCAGTGCAAGGAGCAAATGGGGACAGCAGGCCAGGCGAGAGTGTTTGCAGCAAGGTTTTTGAGGGTAAGGAGTGCAGAGCTGTCACTTGGAGCTGTCACTTAACTGATTAGTGGCAAAATTAATGCAGTCCTTTCATCTAAACCTTTTAAAGATGGCTCAGGGGATACCAAACCAACTAAAACTAATTTGATGAATAAAACGTAATGTGCTGTGAAGAGCTTAGAGAGCGCGGCCTTTATTGGAGGTTTTATCTCCACGCATTACATTAAATTATACATAAAATGCTTGTGGAAGCCACCCGGGAGTCCGGCAGTAAAGAGACGGTTTCAAATGAGAAAGACTGGAGCCTCAAACATTTTCTCTTTCTGTCTTCATCTTCAGCACTCCTTCCCTTTCATTCCCCTTCTTCCTCTCCGTCTCTCCCCCAGGAAGTGTCTTCGTTTTTTGTCTAGGTCGTTCCTATTTTGAGAGAAACCGATCTACAGTAATGTTCATGTATATATGGAAATGAATCTTCCTGCTTTGTTCCTCTTTTGACGCTACACAAAAACTTTTGTTTCCACACGAAACCTTAATATGAGGCCGGCTGGGGAGATGAGCTGCAGTGTTAATGATTCGTTTCTGAGTGATGGAGGAGTTCAGTGGCGTGTTCGAACAGAGAAAAGAGAGAGCCGAAGTCATGACGTCACGTCCCGATAGCTCCTCTACGAGTTTCTGTTCACTCTAAAACATGTGTCTCGCTAACACCCCAGGGCTTATGGGAAATGGTGTTCACTGAAGGTTGCATAAAACATGAATTTAATAAAACAATAAACATCAATGTTAGGCCACTACAGTCATGTTGAGAAAGTCTTTGTTGCAGTGCTGTTCTTTGAGCTACCAATGTAAAAGTCAAGGAATTTTCTATGTGGAGCGGATGTTCAGAGGAACACATCCATGTGATCTGCACTACACATTTAGCTTAAGCCACTGATTTTTCCATTTTGTTGTGTCTTCACATTTTGTACACAAAACAGAGCTGTGAAACTATGTAACTGTCATCTGCCGGTGGCAAATTTAATGCAGGTGTACTAGCTAACTCTTGTGTATTATAAACATAAAAATCCCGATAATGCAGGGAAGTAATGGTGGTGCAATGTGCAGCGGCGCCTTACGTCAGGAAGGTTCCTGGTCTTGGTTTATTCCGTCTCTCTGCTCTCCCTGTAACAGACTGGCCCAAAGTCAGCTGGGATTGTTTCCAGCAGCTTTCAGGACAATCCTTGAATGTATAAGTGGTCCAGAAAGTAGTATTTGTATATATGTATATAGTCATCATTATGAGTCTAAGCAGCTGAAGAAACAGCCACTGGGATACAAAGTGCTCGCCGTATGTTCACTGCATTTACTTAACGCAGGAGCTGGGAAAATGACATTCAAATACCTGTACCTATTTGTTTGCATTGTCTGTTGGGATCTGCCCACTATAATGTAAACGAGCCTTGAATGGTCAGTAAAGCACCCTGTAAATGCCTGTTGATTCACATTCCCTTATCAGGAATTTGCTATGCTCCACCTCCGTCTGCAATGTCGATCCCACACGGCGGGGCTGCATGACTGAAATACAAACGCTTCTTCTTCTTCCTTTATAAATCAAAAAGCTCACAGAAGTGATGAAACGAGCAGAGAGCAGAGAAATTCTGCTACCTGTGTGATTTTGTGCTGTTATTCTTCAAGGCAGCTGCAGCGTGATTTGAATGCTGGCAGTTGTCATCTGACCACTTGATGTCAGTGTGCACCCTTGGTGTAGGCAAGGTTCAAGTCAGGAGCACGCCACATCACATTTCCTCATGTTAGATGTCATCATGGATGATGATGATAGGATCACATCCAAAACCCTTTCATGGTACGGGATACGGCTCAGGCAAAAAATTGGCACATTGTCTCACCGCAGTGAGGCAGTTTGTGGCGTTAAATGTACTACTGTTGGCTACATTTATATATCAAAGGCACGGCATCGCAGAGATGACATCAAAGGCTGACTCTTTAATTTGATTATTTCTCTTTTTTAGACTGATTGCCTAAAAGTAATAATACAATTAAAGTTCCTGAGTGAAAGCACTTCACTGAACAATTGACCTCGAGTGTTTCCAACTTCCTCAGAAGAAAGTACACGGTGTGTGTAGTACCTCTTATTTTACATTAGTACACGGGTGTGTGTGTGTGTGTGTGGTACCCCACCAGTCTCACAAAACCTTGATGATGCCACTGGAAACCGTGGAGGGAGTGTCAGTATTTTTAGTCCTGATTATTTTGTTCTCTTCACACATTCTCCAGGTGCACCCATAAAGAAAAAGCACAGTTTCTTCCGCATCTGTGGGGAAAGATGTGTTTTAAGTGCCTTCTTTCCAAACTGTCTAGACAATCTAATTACCCAGCACATCATCTAT
>VURO01049441.1:0-21039 GCA_015108175.1 Pelvicachromis taeniatus | reverse complement strand
CATCATCTATTTTTTTTTTTTTTTTTTTATTCCTGTCTGAGAGAGCTGGGTGTGGAGGTTTAAAGAAGCCCCACTAGAGGTTGCTTCAGTAACTGCTGTAAGAAAAAATATATATTTAAGAGGGCTAGAAGTAATCCTAGCTCTGCTCTCATCACCTTTGCTTCTCATCTGATTGGATACTTTTCTCTCTATAAGGCTTCAGAATGAGCGTAGCCTTATTTAGCCCCCAACAGTCATTCATCTGCTCAAGTTAGTTTTAATAAATAAAATGCTTCCTCACTCATACAAGTGAGGTCATTAACCCGTATGTTACAGATGAATGGTGTGTTAAACGTGATGTTTTTATTCCATTTTTAGGCTGCAGTAAAGTCATTCGGCCACACCTTTACAAACTAAAGCAGCATATGCATTCAGACAGCAGGTGGCAGTCAGTACAAAGTAGGTACTTAATGTATCATCAGCAAAATATATAAGTGAAAGCAGCTGCAGCTGTTGTAAAGGAAAGCAGGTTAATTGCATATATTTTTTTATTATATCCCAGCTAGATTTTTCAACTTGTACATTTATCATAAAGAAAAGTAAAATCAAACTTGATGGGCAAATGGTCCGTAATTAGTCGCATAAATACGAATTTGCAAAAACTGGAAGAGGAGTGTTCTTTTTAATAATCCGTTTTCACGTTAATGGTGAAACAATTTAAAGCACTGTCTCATCTTCACGTTTGTATCAGTAAAATTATGGAGAAAAAAATGCCACAGTCAGCATTAAGTCAAAAAGTCAAAAAAAGAGGAGAGGATCACAAAGGAGAGGATCAAATGTGTTCAGTCTGTAGTCTGTTTAGATCAAACTAAACAGTAAACCTGAAACACATGCAAAAAAGGTTTAGTGGGATTTGCCATAATTGCACTTTTAAACACACAAACTGTCCTCTGCATAAAATGCCAAATAAAAAAAAAACAGTCAGGTTTGAGTTTGCACAAATGAAACAAAGCCCAGCAAAATTACTTACGTAACTGTAAGAATATAATGCCTAGTTTTGTAGCTCTACCTGTAGTACAAGTCTTGTTCCAACTGTAAATACAACAGGAAACAAACAAGCTAAGAAGCCCAAAGCATAAATGAGGAGCAGAGTGTGCACGCAGGTTGCACCCGTTGGTGTACAGTATGAATTAATAAACACCAGTAGACTCCGACTCATGGTTTGGGGCAGGCCGCTGTAAATTCAAACACCTGGGGAGCAGCTTTCAGCTTGTGGACTCTGCTTTTTCACGGTAGAAACATCATTGCCAACAGCCTGCAGCTATGATATTGCAGCGTATGCACGACTGTATGTACAGCATCACGGCTGTATGTTTTAGGCTTCAGAGGTTGCATAAGCAGTTTGGTCATGTGTGCAGCTCAATTCCCAATCTTCTCTTTGTTTTTCTACGTACTGCTCCACCTTTGTTTTTCATCTGTTTTTAGTCCTTTCAGTGCAACCTTGTTTGATGGATACATCTATGGATGGCTGCAAACCCGCAGGCTGTGTTGAGCAATCAGACCAGATTTGTTTATGTGCTCTTAGACAATGTGGGACACTTGCCATGATAACTGGAGCTGGGATTGATATTTATCTTGCATGTTGACTTATGAGTCCAAAGCGTTTGAAAGCCCAGAGAGGAATTTATCGTCACCTGCCCTTAAGCTCAGAAAACAGTGTTTCTCTTAGGCATGTGTGCATTTTGTATAAACACTGTGTATTAAGTGGAACTGCGATGGGAGGGTCAGGAAAGGGTGGATTTGCCCAGCTTGACCTTTTTCTTGGCTTTATTTTGATGCAAACCTTGAGTCAGCCCTGATTGCCTGTTTTTCCAGTTGTGTGATTTGGTGGCTGTAACAAAATGAGGTGCAGTGAAAGTCCAACCCCAGCTCTGCCAAATAAACACAGTGAAAACTTCCAAGGCCTCTGGCTGGAAAGCCCAGCCCTGCTCTGCCTGTTTGGGCTGGTCCCTCTCACAGTGATAGCTTACCTGTGGAATTCTCCAAAGCTTTTTTATATCCTCATTGATACTCCGGCAATAGGTGCGCACTTTTACAAAGGGCAGTGTGTACAAACCTAACTCCACCATCCTCACCCTTCGAGCTGAAATATAATCAGTCTTTTAGGCTGGGCTTTGCTTTTGTGCCATTTTTTCTTATTCTCCCTGCACAACATTTGCTCAGGAAGAGGCACAAAGTGTTCAGCAGCCACATTGTCATTTTGAAAGCACTTGTGTAAACAGGGCTAGATGATTGCATTATGATGCAGCCCCTCCCTGGGACCGTGACATATCAACAGCTACACCACTATTGTTTAGCCTCAGGTGTTTAATTCTGGTTGGCAGGAAGTGCTCTGTTGCACAAGGCATGTGGTAAAATGAGCACACAAGCATGACAGGTCATTAAGGAAATGAGAACACTGTTGGGAAATCATCTCCATCCTGATTTATTTCTCCACTTTGTCGCCTTTTATAATATACAAACCAGCAGGTACATTTGCCACCAAAAAGTCCGACCACTGACACCACCATGAGCCATGACAGCTGCTGACAGAATTGCAGGATCCATCTCAGGCTGCATTTTACAGTTGCACTTTGCAAGTGACAGTTTGCAGTTTTTATTTAGTAAATTGCGCAAGTTGCCTCTTGAAATCTGTCTTCACTTCAGGGTCTCTGCACGGTGTGGAACACTGAAAAAGCCCAAGTGTTTGTGCTTCCACGCATCCGTGCTACATAGGCAGCGATGAGTCATGTGTGGGTTCAGAGTTATTTCATACCTGATTGTCAGTGTTAAAAATGTGCAGAAGGTTAATGAGTTAAATCCACAGTGTGGTGCAAAACCCTAAGGAAATTATGACATCGTCACAGGAATCTGTGATAGCGAGGGTGGTGTGTGGGCATTTGTCTTATCTCCAGTGATCGTATCTGTCTTCCAAGAAAAAGTGAAAAATGCATCAGCTGCATATAAACAACATTACAAAAACATATAAATATAGAGGGTTTTTTAACAAAGAAACTCTGCTAAAAGCTGGACATACAATTATTTTTTTATTACAGAAATCTTGGAACCATTGCCAAGACCCTACAATAGGCCAACCACAATAGACTCAACAATAGACTCTAGTTATACGAATAATCAAGCCATTAAATGTTTTACTTTCAGATTCAAAATGATAACAAAATTTTAGTTCAGTTCAATTTTATTCACATAATAGACCCTGCACAATTAGAGGGAGAACTCCCAATCCAGACAACATCAATAAATCAGTTTCCCTTATTCCAGTATCAGCTTACAAACAGATTTTTGGATGTGATCAAATTTAAAAACACTAATGAGATCCCACATTTCACACAAAAATAACCTCACGCTATACCTTCAGATCAGAATAGGATCCAGAGATACTTGGGGCAGCATTTCTCCCCCACCCAGGAGTGAGCAATTCAGTGGTTTCCAGCAGAAGACCTTGGTCCTGAGAGGGCTGATGGGGACCAGCAGACCACAATCTATTTTCCAATTCTTACCCGTGGTCATGAGATCTGGATGAAGACCAATAGAATAAGGTCACAGGTACAGCGCTGTAATGAGTGTCCTCCGTATTGGAAATAGAATGAGGAGCTTGGCTATCTGGTGGAAAATCATAGTAAATTTGCTGCTTCCTCTTGTTGAATGGAGCAAGTTGTGGTTCGGGTATTTGACAAGGATTCCTGCTGAACACCTTCCTTTGCAGGTTATCCAGGTGGAGAGGTTATATATCATCTGGCCTAGGAACGCCTCGGGATCCCTGAGGAGGAACTGTAAAATGTTACTGGGAAAAGGACAGCTGGAATGCTACCATAACACGTCTTAGGTTCAGGGGAAGATGAATGAATGTATGGATGGTTGGATGATTGGCAGTTACTTCTTCCATACATCTCCAACAGGCAAACTGAGCATAGCTTTAGTTCTCTGAGGTCACAGAGTCAAGCACAGCCTATAATCTCCACCAATGATCTGATGGATCCTCTGATGTCCTTTTACACATCCAACAGGAAAATCCAATATAGGGTGCACTGTGCAAGTTGTGTTAGCCTGTCTACAATTTTTGGTGCCCTTGCAAACAGGTTTGCAACCCACCCCAACCTCAGCTCCTCTGTTTCATTTCTTATTTGTGCTGTCTTTGACTTACTCTGTGAGGGTCTTAATGCCGTTCACAGTGCTTCTTGTGTGAAAGTGCAGGTAATCCCAGAACACAAGCACACCACCAAACATGAACTACTGCAGGTAAAGATTACGATATCGTTTTGACTAAAACAGTCTGCACAGTCTGAGCTTCTGATCTTCTTTCACTTTACGTTGCTTTCAATGTGTAGCTATTTATGTCTTGCTTTCGTGTTGTTGATTTATTGTGTATTGCAAAGTGCTTCTAACTTGCATGTCCTGCAGAACGAGAACCTTCCACAGACCAGTTTTAACTGAGTCAGTCGAGTTAAATGTTTAATGTTATCTTGAATTTCTCCTGGCATAAAAATTGTGATGCCACCATTTTTGCTTTCGTTCTACTGACTAAATGTTCGGAAGAAAAAGCAAAACCCGCTGCCTTTCTTCTTAATTATCTTTAGAAGGACAGTGAAGCCACTGCAACAGTATTCTTTTTGTTGTTTAACCGCAGATGTAATTGTGTTGGACGGAGTAGTCAAACCTGTTGCAGCAAGCTTTTCAAGCCACTGTTTTGAGTAAATGTTTATTTGGTACCTGCTGTGTTAAACAGACACTACAAAAAAACAGGGATGGTTGTGTAGCTGGTTTTGTATGTATGGTTATGTAAATGCCTCAACTGTGTTCTAGTTCAGTAGGTCAAATAAGCTCAAAACAACTCTGTTGCAATTACTGCACAAGTAGATCAGACTTTAAAAATGTTCATACCTTCACTTCTTTATTATGTAGACCCAGTCTTAACTCCAATACCTCCTCTCTAAAGCTGCAGTCCTGCCCACCTACAATCAGATTTTTACATTTATAGACCTTTCCTTATCAGACCGCATGCATTGTACTTTGAATCAATCATCTAGGCTTTCACAGTGTGATGATCTCACCTCACTTTTCAGAAAATATTGGGGGTTTTCTGCCTCCTGTTTATCTGCAAAACGATAGCTTCCTCCTCACGCTGCAAGAAAACACTTTAACTCGCTCGTTAAAGTGGAAGAAAATCTATAAGTAATGTTTCCTTCAAATAAGCCGTCACTTACCAGAGACTGAGACACAGTGTGTCAGTGTGCATAATAACAATTTGAAACACATTGTTTTACTTATTATACTGCAGTAATCACATTATTGGCGAGCCGAATTCAACCGCCACAAATACTATTGCTTTACATCTATTCTTCTGCTCTTTAAAGCTCTCTGCAAGTATTCGTGCGATTTTCCAAGCAGCGCGCCATCAGTGAGATTTTAGTGCTGCAGGGAACATTGTTACTCCTTCATGTTCGCTGAGGTAACATCAGGGGTTAAAGTGGGATTCGGTAGGTTGGAGCCACCTGGGTGCACCAGGGAAACAAAACACACACCCAAAATAACTCCAAATTATTTTGTACTGTGACATCCAGTAGAGTTTTTCTTGGAGTAGCGCCTTTAACGATAATCAGGTGTTTTAATTTGTTCTCGGGTCCAACCTCTCGTCTTGGCAAAGCGGCAAATTAATTTCTTTACTAATTAAATACTTAGGAGAGAAGGAAATGTCCCTGGATATTTGCGTTTACTCCTGTAGATGTGAAGAAAGGAGAACAAATGTAGGTGTCGGATTTGTACAAAGTAGAAGATCTCAAAGAGTAACATGCGGCATCCTTGTTAATTGCCTTAGCTCGGCTGTGTCTATGTTCATGAGCCTTGGGCCACTCAGAAATATAACCAGAAATGCTAAAAGATACGTGTAAGCTTTTTGCTACTGATGTTGTTTTTTTAAACTTGCAATGAAATTTTCATTTCCATGGATACCTGAAAACTGTACCAGGTGTTTTTCAATGAGGTTTTGAAACGAATAAAGTCATGTGTAAAATCCCACAGTTTAAATCTATTTTCTAAGATCCGTTTATGATTCGATTTGACTTTCTGAAAGTTCAGAGGGGCTGCTTGGAACTCTCTTTGACCTTGTCCCTTTTGAGTAGTAGCAGCAATACTTTTAGTGAGTCCCCCATAACACTGGATGGATAAACAGCAAACAGAGAATTATGGCGATCTTTGCAAAACATGGAGCAACACTACCATCATTTCAAAGACGGGATATGTGAGTGTTTAGACGTCTGTTTGCTCTCAGTCTTCTGAGGTTTCATTAAACAGAAAATATATGACTAGAGGGCTTTTTCATTAAAACCTACAGTATTTACTTTAGAAGGACTAAAGAAAGAACAGCAGAATAAAGAGAATATGATGAGCACGCTGTGGATTACCTCTGAGCCCGGCAAACATGAGATTGCCCTCACATTAAGTATTTACCCTGGGGACAGATCAGTGCAGATTTTTATTATTCTAACGTTGTTAATACGAAGCCAGCAGGTCTGCTTGTCCCCTTTAGGGACATAAGTGAAACAAAATGATACATGAATATGTAGTAATTAAATATCAGAAGGTAGCTGTGTGTTTTATTTGTGCATGTAAAGTGTTTACTGTACAGTGTTTGTCAGATTTATTTGTTTTCTGAGGCAGATTAATCATAAGCTAAAAGTCACTGCAGTAGATAATACACAAAATCTAATCAGAACAAAAACTGTTTGGGTTTTTTTTTTTTCTCAGTTTAACATGCTAATTTGCTAAGAAAATAACTCTTTAATGCTTGATAATAATCTAATTTACAGATTAATACACTCTACCTCCTCTAAAACACACAATATCATGTAGGTTTGCGTTTAATTGAATGAGTAATGACTGCTGATAAAATCAAAAACAGAAGTTTTATCTTGGTGATATATTACTCTGTTGTTTCAGAGCTAACCAGTTAGCTTACCCAGTTGCAGTTTATATTATAATATATCTTATTAACAGCAATTTTGTATATGTATCTATATTTCTGGGTTTCAACAACTGAAATCGACAAACTATAATCACATGTAATTGTGTTATGGCAGTATTATAGCCTAGGCCAGTAGTAGTAGTAGTAGTATATAAACTCATATTGTCAGCAAACTGTTATTTGTTTTTCATTTCTAATACTTGGGGTCAGCAATCCAAAGCAAGTGTACACAAGAGGGGTGAAGAAGCAGAAGGATAGCAGTAATAGTGAAAGACAATGTTCACAAGATGCTGGTGAGATCTGATATTGTGGTTTGGAGACTGTGGCACTGACAAAAAGATGGGAGGTTGAACAGAGTAGAAGATGTTAAGATTTTCATCGGGAGTGGATAAGAAATAAGTACATCAGAGGGATGTAGAGGGAGGGAACGTTTTTTAGTTTATGAAATGTCACTGAAAATAATCTGTCATCCTCTTCTAAAATATTTCTCCATCTCTTTTTAAAAACTTTTTTCTTCCTGGAAAAATCAGCAGCTGGACCTTCAGTTCACAGGCAGATGATGATCCAAACAGAAACACTTTGTGTGTTTGCTGAGTTTTGCTAAACTGTTTGTAGCACTGCATTGGAGATTACCTGTCACTCAGTTACTCCTTTTACACTCCTTCCACTTTGATTTTTTATGTTTTTATTAGTGCTGTCAGCGTTAGCACAACAAAATTGGCAAATCCCCGTTAACAAGTTAATGCACATTAATCCGTGTGAGCGGTTACTCATCATGACTAACGCCATTAATAATTAACCCATCTGGAATGCAGACTGACTCAAAATCCCTGAAATGTCTCTGTCAACGCATTTTGGGCAGTTTGTCCAAAGTTTGTCTATTCTGCGCTCCAGACGGGCACGTTAAAAATTTTAATCGCATTAATCGTAATGACTGCGTTAATGCCGTATTAACGCCTTAACGTTGACAGCACTATTTTTTATATAAATTAACATGCAAAAAACACACACATTTGTTTCTTTTCTGTAATTTTTTAAACTGAAGAGGCCAAACTGTGTCTGCTCTTTGAACTACTGTGGTTTAGTAATAATGACTCTAGACAAAAAGTCAGTTGTAGCACATTTATAAATGGTTTGTTACTAGGTTTACCAGAAACTGCCAGTTGAGCACTAATAGGACAGATTTAATTGGCTGACTGACCACTTCATACCCCACCTCCTCGGGCGAGTGAGGCTGCACTGAGCTGAGGATTTCCCCTTACAGCTGACAGGTTTACTGGATGAGGATTTGGGATAAAATAGTGTTTATTTGCAGATTAAACACGAGAAAGGTGTGATAACATTTTTTACAATATAATTCTGAGAGATGTTTGCACACAGTGAAGCTAAGATAACAAACATTGGAAATATTGGAAAGTCCGACTGTTCTTGATGGCGTCGTTGCTCAGCTGTTTTTATGTGTAGCCGGGATTTGTCACACATGCTGAATTTCCACAACCACAATTTTATTGACATCTGAATCCAAGACTGCATGGCAGGGATGAATGTATATGGTATAAGCGGGCCTTACTCACTTTAACACTGGGCTGTGTGCCTATGAAAAAGAGGAAGTGTGACTGAGGGTTCTGGTCCACCGATTACTGAGTAAAAACACCACTACTGCTGACATGATTCACTGTTACCCAGCCCGAGTGCAGTTAATGCTCATTTGGCTTAATTAGAAACTTTAACACTACTTATCTCAGTGAAAACCTGTAGGCAAATAAATAAGTTGCTGTTTTTTTAAGCCTCACTTGTAATTGTCACCTGTAAGCATCTACGGTATCTGTCTCTGTTTGTGCAGTGAGGCAGCGAAGCGTGGCTCCCAGCGCAAAATAACACAAGGGTTTGTTTGTTTGAACGCAGCGCTTTCTATCACTCATCTGATGAAGGTTCAGTAGGATGTCACAGGCAGAGGAGAGCACTTTTTCATGTTTGTGTTTTGATGTGTTTTCAGGAGAAACGGAGAAGGGATGCGAGTCTTCTGGGACCGGCTGAGGGAGCCTTCCTTTACCTCCAGGTGGAACCCCTTCGCCACCGACTTCCCCTTCATCACATTCACGTACCACCCCGTGAGAAACATCAGTGATGCCTTCTCTGCTCTTACTGATGTAAGTTGATCAAGCGTGCATGGATCTCTGTAGAGGTTCACCACAAATCTCACACACAAAACGTTTTCCAGTTTATCTCATGATGTAAGTAGATGTGGTTCATTTGCAGAGCCTTTGAGTGATTACATTTTGGTGTGACATTTATTTCCAGTAGCAGTCTCCCGGTTATAGGATATAGGGAATGGACTGGTTGTGCATTGGTTCTCTGCAGCTCTTTGCATGCTGTTGTCTATATGCTGTAGACCTATACTGTCACTGGGGGCTTGACAGTACGCCTACTCATAGTGTCATCACTTTCAAGCTGTGCACTGTTGGATTTTTGAAGCATCCCCCTGTGTAGGTTTCAGTCTCTACCCTATGGACGTGGGCGTAAACACTGCACCTTCAGTTCCACGTAATCTTCTTTAATCTTAATGTAAACATTTTCCAATAGGAGCTTTTCCTGTGAAGGCTGGCACATGGTGAGGAATCAGATATCTCAAAACAGCTCAAGTGTGCAGCAGCTGCATGACTCCCTTCTGTGAGTGCAACATACCTATTTGTAATTTAGATGAACTGATCCATCAAGTGAACAAAAATGAAACCGTGTGCTGGGAGTCATTGTCTGGCCATGACTAGCTGGAATTAGGTGTCAGGTAACACCTGATTTGTAATTCATCATTTTCAACACCTAATGAGATGCTGAAGACTAACACCCATCTGAATCTATGCAGGGGTTCAATTTGAAATTGGCAGGTGGAAGAATCCTAACCGTCACCCCTGGTTAATAGAAGCCAGTGGAATTTCTGAAGTGAGGCGCAACAGAATCGCCAGATTACATTCAAATTTATGATTGTGACCCCTGATCTAATCTAAGAGTGAGCACAAACAACACAACCTGTTCTTCACCACACCAAAACATTGCATTACTGCATATTACAGTACCATGCAAACGTCTGAAGTCACTCCTTATTTCTATGTATGTTGCTTCCAATGAGGCAGGATTTCTTTTCATTTAAAGTGGTCTAGGATAATAGTTCTCCAGGCTTCCTAATGGTCCTTCTTTGGACATTGGCTGCTTTTTCACTCACTCTGCACTTGTCCCTTGTCCCTTTTAGAAAGGGACAAATCAAAAAACAGTTTTCAGAAAACAGCTTTTTAATTTGTTAATCCACTTAACACTGACCTGTGAATCATTCAAACATAAAAAAGCCACCACATAACAAACTATTTGGCAAAGAACCAGTTTTAAATTGTAACTTTAGCCACTTTGTTACAGCAGAGAGTCTCAAATAACAGTTTGTTGTAAATTACATTTGATAGTAACACCAGCAGCACATTGTGTCCTGATCTGCTGTCTGATTAATAAAAACCTGTAAAAAGAAGAGCTTTAAATTTACACCTCATAAAATGTGAGTTCGTACCTTTGCAGATAATCTCTCAGGTTTCTCTCAGGTCCTTTCAGTCTTGCATCTTTCTCCATCTCTGAGTTGCATCATAATACATAAACATTTTATTTTTCCAATACTGCCTCTGTACTTTCAGCTCGCTGACATGCTGTATATAAAAGCACACAGAAGCTTTTATATACAGCATGTCTTTTATGTACAGCATGTCAGAAGCATTTGTTGAGCTTCATGAAACGTTGCATTTGAAATTCCCTTCCACTTCAAAACAAGCAGCTTGGTTTTATTTTTACTTCCTCATAGATTAGGAGTTACAAAAAGTAGTGTTGTGACACAAGGTTATTGACTTCTGCGTGCAGGAACACATGACGGATGAGAAGGAGGAAATACATGATTTTAAGGTGTTAGAACGCCACCTTAAACTTACTGGATTTTAGGTTTTGTGAGACCCTTTGCGATGACACTGAAGAGTATTAAAGTGAAATTTGCACAGAGGATGGGATTTGTCTCGGCATATGTTCCATATTGTGTTGAGTAGTCATGTCAATACAGTCAATGGATGCGATTTGGAGTCTTTAATATTTTATATCGCTGACAAATCCAGCCTTTTCACAAAGGTGAGTATATTTCGGATTGAACTTCTCACTCTTTACTAAGATTTTGCCATACAATGTCATTCTAGCGAAATGAATTGATTAGATTTTCTTTCAGTTAGCACAAAAACAGGCCTTTTATTAGCACCATCTGGCCTTTAAACTAATTAAAACATATCCTCCAGGTTGGGACGCTGTGTCCTCAACATGTTTTCCCTGTCTTCTAGTTGCTTGTTGTTTGTTTGAGGGTATTTTAGATCACTTGATTTCATTTATTTATTATTGTCTTATTTGTTTTAATGCTCTTAGACACTCGGGTTTAATCTGAAGAGATTCCTGTTTAAATCAATGTTTTAAAAAGAAGCGCAGAGAATGTAATAGAGTGAGATGCAAAAAAGTTTAGATGTTAATAAGACATCAGTTCTTTTACTTCTTTCACCCCAGGGTGAAAAGCTTCTTCAAAGGGAAATTGCTGCACCCACATATTGCACTATTATTCATCCATTTACTCAGGTAGGAGTCATCAGTGCAGTCACAGGCACAGCCAGGAGTTACCCAGCCTTCACAACTGGTTTGCTTAACAGTAAACCTGTTGCAAACAAGCTCCACCTTCTTACAATAAGTCTAGTTTAATTTTTGTTATTCAAGCACAGAATATCTTGTTCCTTCAAACTAAAGCAGTCGTCCGTATGATGTCCAAGTATTCGGTTCAGTTCAGATGTATTTATGAAGTGCCAGTTCACAACAACAGTTACTGGCAAGGTAAAAACCCGACAACACTAGAGGGAAACTCACTCTTAGATGATTCCCTTTGAACAAAAGTTGGCAAAGGTGGGAAGGAAAAACTCTGTTTAGCAGGAGAAAACACCAATAGAGAACCGGGAAAAGAGAGACCACAAGCAGAACAAAACTAAATCCATAAGAGAGAGAAGACAAGATTTAATGACATACAGGAGGGGCATATAAACACATGGGAACTGAAGAGGGCTCAGTGGATCATGGGAAGTCTCTAAGGAGCCTGAGCCTATAGTAGCACAACTAAGGAATGGTTCAGGATCACGTGATCCACCCCTGCTTGTGTTATCAAAAGAATTGACCTTAAAAGTAGATAAGGTTTATGTCTCCTGAATACAGACTGGCTAGTAATAATGTTCAATGTGATCATTCACACTGAACTGGATCATTCAGGAATTTGTATGTAAGGCGAAGGCTTTGTGATTAAATTTTGGATTTTAAAGGAAACCAATGAACGGAAACTAATATTGGACAAATATGGTCTGTCTTTCTTATCCCTGTTAGTACTCTGACTGCAGTGTTTAAGATCAACTGAAGCCTTTTTACAGAGAGCTTTTACAACAACCTGATAATGAATTACAACAGTCCAGCCTAGAAGTAAGAAATACATGAGCTAGTTAATCTCAGTGTCACTCTGAGACATGATATGTAAAAGGATCAGTATTGATACTGGTCAGATGAAAAGAAAGCAGAGATTATGTTTATAAATAATCTCTTTTTAGGGTGAAATATAAAAACCTTAGTTTAAGAAAATTCATTAAGACACATCTGACATATCTGGCTTAATTTCTAAACATAACAGGTTATCATCTGCATAGCTATGAAAGTTTATGCTAGCAAGCATGTATATTGTAAAAAGTATGTCTCAGCACTGAACCCTGGAACTCCGTGACTAACCTTCATATGTGAGGAAGGCTCCTGATTTACACGAACAAACTGAAATCTATTTATTTATCTAGGTGTGATTCAAAGGCGCATTCAAGTGTCAAACGTTACAAGTTTTCAGCATTTTATTATCTTTCAATCTAAGAAATGACTTTTGCTGCCTTTAAAAAGCTACATATAGTCCTTTGTAGTAAAATAACATAAGCAGTATTCAGGTGTTTGGTGATATAAACCAAAAAATATGCTGATTCTGAGGGGGTCAGTTGGAGGCAGTTACTGTTTTTCTTTTGTTTCCTGGAATGAACCACAAAGCAAAAAAGTGTGCAGACACCAAAGTGCTCTGATTTGTCTGCTCTCTGGTCCACAGATCGAAATCTTTCGTGAACAGCTGAAGGATGCAGCACAGAAAGTCCACACCTTGAAGCCGGTTCCTGGGAAAGCCAATGGCGTACTGGTCCTTAACCAGCCCATTCAAATCGAGGCCTACGTGGGCTTCATGTCTTTCCTGGGGAATGAAAACAAACTGGGCTACTGTATGGCTCGGGGAAACTTGGGCTTCTAATCTTTTTAACATTTAATAGAATAATTTGTGTGTTCCACATACTGTTTGCTCTTATTTATAAGCCTTTAATTCATGTTAATTTGTTTACAAGCAGCTCGTATTCTAAATTCATATTCTACAAAGATTGGCAAAATAATCTTTTTTTCGTTTCACATGTTATTTAGTATCTTTAGTGTGAGCTTCAAACAACTGTGTGATCACCCCCCCGCTTATTACCAGTGTATGGTGTCTGAGCGCTCAGAAATATCCACATTTCAACACCGCTCTTCACTGGATGATGGATCCCCCGCTGCTCTCAAGGAGCTTTGTATTTGCTCCTCAGTGATATGGTAATTCAACTCTTTTGCAATGAGACTCCTTTCTTCCTCCCCCGGTGTCTCTGCTAAAAGCTCATTCCCATGCCATTCAGCCCCTTAGAGATTCACTGGAGCATTGGGCCACATTTGTCAGCTTAGTTTTATCATTCACAGTGTATTTTTGCAGTGCATACAGTGCTGGAATTTCCCCTTGATTTGTGTGTTTATCATACGCTCTGCCTTGATTGGCATTATGTGTTTGTCAGGGTGCAACAGAAATAAAACAAAAGTGGTATGAAGCATGCAGAGCTCTTTATGCAAATTTCTGTAAACTGCTTGTGCTTTTTTGTTTTTTTTTTAATCATGCAGTTAGATTTACCTGTTAAAGGGGAATTAGGTTCCAGTGGGTTTAGGAACAGCAACACTACAGCAAACATCCACTGAGAGCTTACATGAGCTCCTTCCACTTCACCCTCCAACATTCTATTTTCACTGTTAATTAAACCACATTGTAAAGTATGGCTTGGATTAGCATGTGAACTAAAGGTAAATTACACTTCTCTGCAGTTGCCGTGTTTTCCACTAGTGGGCGATGTCATGTGTAGTACAGTAGTTGCTAGCCTCACCTCTTACCTGTAGACGTTCTTCTTTTTCATGCATCTCTTTGACGAAGTTGACTTTCGTCTAGCCCATCACTTAATTTTGAAGAAGACACAACATGTAAACAAGGCCACGTTGAGATGACAAAGGGCACTTTGGGGGGTGTGACTACACACCACAGCATGATTGGTCTGCATATAGTTATGGCAATGAGTTTCTTTGAATGTTTTCCTGTTTTTTTTAGTATTTTTTGTTTGTTTGTTTTTTTTGCTTGAGTAAATTAAACCCCTTAAAAATATTTAAAATATTTTAATACCATATTAAATACCATTAGTAAACTGCTACAGTTGATGCATAACTGTCTAACCCCTGTGAATTCTTCATGTATATGTGTGCACTTTAAGTCACTAAAGAAATAACAGTTCTTCCCAATAACAATGGCAGATACCATAGAGAAAGGTAAGAATAATAGTAATAAATATACTTACATTAAATGGCTAAAGAGGTGTGACTTCATGAAAACTGCAAGGCTCACATTTTTGTTACATAGGACCAAATGTAAGCGAATACAGACGACCTGACCAAGCAGTATTTAGTCTCTCTTAACACATTCTCCTCAGGAAACAAGGTTAAGTAGAAAGTGTCCGAGGAATACTCACCACCGTCATTCTGCAAGTGAAAGTCTAAGTTCACCACCTTCAGTATCATGTATCGTTACCTTAGGGTTCGAAGGGGTTAACACGTTTCCTCCCAGGATGAAAACACATCTCTTATCCTGGATCAAGCACTCCTCTGGCCTGGAGCGAAGCACCTCGTCCATATTTCTGCTCCTTAAGTTGTAAAAGACGTTCCGAAAACAGGATTAACTGCCAGAGGAGCTCCTCAGCCCCTCGAGAGTTTTACGTTTGGCCAGTCAAAGTGGAAACATCAAGTGAAGAACATTCAAATGAACGCCTTTGTTTTGTTTTGTTACCATGGATTACATTGGCACCTGTAATCTTTTTATTCCTAAAATGCCATTACTCTGCCTTAGCTTCAGGTAAAGAAGCTCCTGTCACAAATCATTTGAAATAATGACTTCCCAGTTTCATGCTTGTGATCGTGCTGTTTGCTGCTATAGTTTAGATGTTATGTTTGAATGGCGCTTCAAATTCCCCTTTTCTTTTCTCTCAACATTTGTTTTTGTAAAATTTCAGGTCACCACCTCTCCTGGCTGATGTGCAGATGTGATGTGACTTGTTCTTAATGCCAGCATATAGGTTAAACATGTGCCTGTGTGTGTGCAGATGTGCGTGCGGGAGATAGGAGGGTGTGTTGCTGTGTATGATCCACTTTTGTCCTGAGATGATCCTTTTTTTTTTCTTTTTTTTTTTGCATTAGGGATAATTATGTTCAGCCCTCAAGGTACAACAACTGAAATAAGACTCTTATTTGTGCCCACCATTTGTATGTATGAACTACAGTGACAGGACTGCAAAGGTCCATAAATCAATGCAAAATTAAAACAAAGTGCATAAAAATGAAAAGAGACAGAACCACCACAAAAACTGGAATAAGGCTCATGGAAATACAAGGTGGCAAAAGGAAGGCAGTTTGTCTGCTCCTGTATCTCTGGGTTTGTCTTTTGCCTATTATAAAAATGTAAAGGGGTATGTGCAGGTCCAGAAAATAAACACATAAATATGTGCTAAGCATTCAGCTGTAATTTTTTTTGTCATTATTTTGCATTTGGTTTTAGGATGCGCTGCACATCTGCAAACTAAAATTAAGGCAGCAGTCACGACTTTTTGATTGACTTTTAGCCGCTGGGGTTTTTTTTTTTTTTTTCCTCAACGCTGTTGCTACAAGTGCTTGATCATCATCACATCATCAGACCCACGACCAAAAATGCAAATGAAATTCACTTCAAATTCACTCCATACTGCGTCGAAGCTGTTGCTGTTGTGCTGCGTGTGCAAAGCTGCATTTGACGTGGTGAAAATTAATTTTTACGCATCACGTAATTTCGACATTAGCCCTTACTGTCTGAACGGGTGTCCGCTCGTAGCTTGCATCCATTCACGTTTTGCAGTAAATGTAGACTCTACTACTACATCATTGGCGTTCGTATGAAAAAAAGAAGAAGAGAGATTTAACTTTTTATTGTTGCTTTCACTTTTCACTTTTACCAAAGGGGACATCCGTGATGATTTATCGAAAACACACTTTGTAAAGTTAGCGAATCATTTCACTTTAAACTCAGAATTGTATGATTAACCCTACATAAAGTAGTAACACCTTTCATATAATCTCCTACAGACATAAAATATCGATCTGTGTGATTTTAGGGTTGCTAAAACCTGAGTGGCTGATATAAACTGAATTATGCTTGAACGACAGTTTATATTAATCACAACCTTTTACATTAAACAAGAAGTTTCCGTTGGGATTGTTAGCGATTAAACTGTTTTTCTTCTCACTTTTCTTTCCACACACGGTGCAGCGCGGTGTAGTAAGAGTGCATCATTACTTTGTCAGAGTGAAGCACATGGATTCACAAGATAAATGACTTTCAAAGCTAATGATTGCATTCCTTTCTGGAAAGGTAAGCCTGTGCCTGGGGCTAGATAATATGACTTGTGCTTCACTCCAATTATTTTCCACCAGTAAAACATCAAACTAATCAACCGGCAGTTTGCAGCCATGGTCTCCTGACAGTGTGTTTAGCTTTGGCACCCAAAGAGTGATGAGGTCTATAAAAAAAGTCCCTTGCTCTGTGGTAGATGTAGTCTTATTATGGAAAATAAAGATGTATGAAGAGTATAGGAACAAAATGAAATCAGTGACTACTATATTAGCTTGTTATCGTGATCCTTGTTGAAGGGTTAGCTGGGTATAACTTGTTTTGTTGGAGGTCAAGGTCACTGTAATCTGCAGCGGAAGTCCCCATGTCTGGTTCGACAGGTCCAAGTGGTTATTTTGCTTGATTGTGATGCGAGACGATTTTCCCTCTGCCCCAAAGTGGAATGTGGTCGTCAAAGTGAGAAGCTTAAAAACTGCCCATCAGCGCCTGTGACCCCGGATGGCCCCGGAGCTGCCTAGGATGCTTGAGGCCAGTAACATAAGACAAATTCTGCGAGACACTCTTGCAATCCTGGTGTGACACGCAGTCTTCTCATCTCTCTGAAATACCTCCAAAGCCCTCACAGATATGCCAGCATGGCTACCAGGCTTCTTTTCACAGGTCATGCAACCTCAAGTCACCATTTTCATTTCTCTGACATGCGCGCTACTTGTTTGTTTGGTAAACATGTTACACCTGTCAGAGGAATGCCGGTTGCTAACGGGCCAAGTCCAACAGCATTTATTATCTGCCGTGGCGCTTTCCCCTTCTTCTCGCCTCTCTCGTTTGTCCATCTGTTGCCCTTGCAGCGGTGAATTCAGTAGGCGTGAAAGAGCGAACGTGTGAGGAGAGGCGCGTGCGCGTCTGTTCACGCATGTCCGGCGCTGTGTGTCCGCACGCGCACACACAGGCTACCGGGCTGTTTGTCTGGACTGCCGTCTTGTAACGGAGCTAGAGACACTGTTTTTATTTATCCCTCCCCCAGCTGTCACTGTTGTGTCTGGAGCGTGTTCGCTGAACTCAGGGCCATGGGACACTTGGAGAACTGTCAAATCCACTAACCCTCCCAACTATGTAGAATGTTGCAGCTCCGAACACACCCTGGATTCCTGTTATGGAAAACAAAAGCTGAGCTGGACATTAAAGAAATGTGCAACCTCCATCTGACTCTCCTGCCTATAAATTTGTCTTTAGTCTTTGTGCATCCAAACCTGTAGAGAAGTGAAAAACATCGCTCAACTCGTAGCCTTGTGCTGTGCTGTTGACTCCTGGACTGCCAAATTTCTTAAAAGCTTTAAACATGTCATAATGAACAATAAACTTCCACACATAATTTTTTTACTGAGTGATTTTCTTTAGAGACAAACTGAGCGTCTTCATTTGAAACATTTAAAAGAAATTTGTCAGCAGTGTTAGTCAAAGTTTTCTTTTTGGATTAATACTGAATGTCAAAGTCGAGGTACTTTTTTATAACAATTTCATTTCTAACTTTTTTTTTTCTCACTAAGAAGTCATTGCCTCCCACTTGACCACCTCAGAATCAGCTAAAGCATTTGTGTAAAATAACTTTGTTATATTTAATGTAGTCATGTCCCTTCAGACTATCAGCATTTTCACTGACTGGCCCTCTAAGTAAAAATAAACAAAACAAAAACTTTAGCTTTGGAAAAAGTTATTTGATCATTTTCCTAACTATAACATGTAAATACCAATGTGTCTTTTCATTTTGCAGCCGTACAAAGTTAAAACGTGACAGTATTAGTAAATTGTTGTAACATAGAAGCAAAAGCAGCTAGAAGATGAGGTTTGTATCAGGTAAAAATGAAATCTTTCACATGCTGTAACTTGTTCTGATCAGCCACATATCCCACAGGGTGATATGAGCCATGAAAGTTTTCCCAGAATGCACCTTTTTGAAGTTTTCTCCAGTGAATTCTCAGAAAACAGATCAAACATCCACGTTACCAATGCTTTTTTCTTTTCGTTACAGACAAATAAGAATTGGTGCCATTTTTTCATATATATATATATATATATATATATATATATATATATATATATAGTCTTGCCCGTGATCAGGTACCTTGCTAGGACTAACAATAAGCTGGCCAAAGGAGGAGACCAAATACCACTGACATCAGGACAAGGAAGCTTTTGACCATGCATGGAGACTCCAGCACCCTGAGACTGTACCCAATGCGGAAGAAGGGAAGTCGAGGACTGGTGAGTGTCAGAACCACTGTCCAGAATAAGACAACAGACATCCATGAGTACATCAGGAAGATGGCCACAACCGAACGCGTGTTTAGTGAATCCCTCAAGCAGCAGAAATGCAAGAAAAAAGTGGAGCAAGAGGAAGAGCCATCATGGAAGGACAGACCCTGCATGGTATGCAGACAATCCAGCACAAGACAGCCATAGTCATAAATGTAGCTATACCAAGTGATAGGAAATTCAGGAAGAAGGAACACAAGACGACTGAGACATACCAAGAACTCAGAGAAGAACTCGAGAAGATGTAGAGGGTGAAGGTAACAGTGGTCCCAGTGGTAACCGGAGCAGTCGGTACAGTGGCCTCCAAGTTGGGCAAGTGGCTCTAGCAGATCCCAGGAACAACATCCAAGATCTTTGTCCAGAAGGGTGCAGTCCTGGGAACAGCAAAGATACTGTGCACTTAAAAAAAAAATTATATGGAGTGACTCAAATCTAAATGCTGCTTTGTACTCATGGAACATTTTCTTCAGCAAGAATTTTTTTAAATGTTGCTGGTGCTGACAGATTGGTTATACTCATTACAGTAATGGAATGGAATTTGAATGTCAAAGAAATTTTTGGCTGGACACAATCGTTTTTAATAATGTGCTTAACATCAACAGTACTAAGACTCCATATTGTTTATGGAAAATTGGTTATATTGGTTATTATAATGTATTTTTAGATTTACCTATTAGATGACTTCTACAATGATGCTGACTTTCAGATGTTCTTTTTTCTTTTTTCACTGTCCAGTAAAAATTTCCAAGTTTGTCTTTAAAACTTTCAGGTGTTTTTGTCCTTGCCTGCTGATTATACAGATTTGGTAATGAATCTTCTGCATTACATGCTGTTCCTGCATGGACCCAACCATCTATGTGCATACTGCATAACTATAGCCAAAGAACTTTAAATACTAAAAGCATCTACTCTCTGGACGTCTGCTTTCATAGTGAGTGGTCATGAGATGTAGAACAAAAATACAGATTTCATGTGGGAAAACATTTTTCTTTTGCATTCTTTGATCATGTTTTGTATAGAAGGAGTTGAAGCAATAGATATAGTTCCATTCTTCTTCAGTTATTTATTTTTGCTGGTTTGGATGGTGGTAAAATAATTTTCTGATGCCACGACACAAGGGAGGTATTTATGGGATGCAGTACAGTACAGCAGTACAGAATTCTGGCAACAGCCACTGCTGATCTGTCATATGTGAGTTTCTGTTGCAATTTTACAGCCACTATACACAGTACAAACGGTGCATGTAGCATTTTGGTCTGAGAAATTAAACCAACATCGAATTGCTTTAGACCTGTGTTCTTTGTGCTTGTCAGCAGGGGGCGACACTCCAAAAAGTCTCGTATGTGCTTGACCTCTGACCTCAGTAAACACTTTCCTGATGAGTTAGTAATCTCAAATACGAGATGAAATTTCTGGTTGTCGTAAATGTTTTCCTTATGTTTTACATGTTTTAACTCCTCTCCAATTTTGTTTTGTGAGGCACCTTTTGCGAATGTTTATAAGGGACATTTTTTACTATTTTGACCCCAATCTTAGATTTTTCGAGTTTGATTTAGTATCATTTTAATTATTATTGTTTTGTGGGGGTTTTTTGCAACAAAGTCAAAGTAGTTGTTTGACTTTTTTCTGAAAATCCTTTCTCAAAAAATTTATTAATTAAAAAAAAATCTTCCAATATTTATTTTTCTTGATGTGACATTGTATTAATGTCGTAAAATTTATTATTATTCATTTGGGACCGTCTTCTGAGCGCCCCCTGTTGCAATTGTGGTTGAACTGCAGAGTGGGATGAACAGGAAGTGGAATGGCTCTCCTGGATCTTTTTTTTTTTTTTTTTTTTTTTTTTTTTTTTTTTTTTTTTTTTAAAAAAAATTTTAAAAATTTTTTAAAATATTTA
>VURO01049440.1:0-22616 GCA_015108175.1 Pelvicachromis taeniatus | reverse complement strand
AACAAACCACTCACAAAAAAAAAACAAAAACAAAAACAACCACATAAAACAAAAAAAAATAACAAAAATAAAAAAAACAAAAACAAACACAAAAAAAAACATTAAAAAAAAAAAAAAAAAAAAAAAAAGAGGGAACAGAAGTAAGACCCACAAACCAGCAGCAGCTGAAAGTGGCCAAAGGAAATGCCCAGCAGAACATCTGAAGGGAGGAATTACAGCATTTGGGAATGGCCTTTGGTTGTAGACCTCATCAGGATTTTCCTGTAAATATTAAAAACAATCTTCATATTTAAAATGTTGGTCTGTCCAATTACTTTTGAGCCACTGAAAATAGAAAAATGTGCATACTTTGATCATTTTGAATAAAAGCTGAAAGTCTGCTCCTCAGTCACATCTAGAATTATTGGTTTAAAAAAATCCACTGTAGTATTGTACAGAGATGAGGTTCCAAAAAAAGATGTTACCACACTCTGTCAGAGCTGTTGTCTATTCAAATGGAAAGACTGAGATATGAAGGGCTTCATACTCTTGGTGCTTCTAATTTGGTTTCTTTGCCTGGGACGGTTGAGGATTTATGAGCCACATTCAGAACTGGCTATTATAGTGAGCAGCTTTTGCATAGAATTTGAATAATTGTCACTGCCTGCACAGTCAGACAGTGGAACAGTGTGCTTTGCAGACAATTACTGTACTTTGAATAAAAATTGATGCAAATAGTATTTGATAGCTGTATTCATTTGTTTTTACTGTAGTGTTCTTTACTGTCTAAAGTGAGAACTTGACATTTAGTTTGACCCATTCCCTGCTCATTGTTTTATGGGACCAGTGGAAAATACTTGCTAATTGCAATTCTCTTTTCATTTCAGGAACTCATCAGGTTTTTGTGTGGATGTTGTTGCGATGCATATACACTTAATTTCAGGAACTTGTTCAAAATAAAAGTGTCAAGGTTCTAGAAGCAAGTCTCACCACTTAAATGGTCACTGGGACATAAATACTGCATGCACAGTATTACTAGTCAAATCTGACTTAAGAAAATAGTTTTAATAATTTTCCTCAAATTATTTTCTTCCTTACAAGTTATACCTTTAGTATACATAAATGTTGGGACAACATTATGACTTCATTAATGGCTTATTCTAGAGTCCTGATACAGTCGACATCTGTCGCATACCACCATAGCACTGCCACTCCTATTCAGATTATATATTCAGCAAGCCAAGAAAAATACCATTACTTACTTACATCTTTACTATGATAATGTGTAGATATGCCTGCCACCACACAGTTGAAAGTGTGATTTAGTAATATGTTTGGCTGATATGTTTGCTGGTTCTGCTGTTTATTCTTTGGGGACAGAGGTGTGACGTAGCACAGGAAATGCTGGCCAAAGACGCAGACTGAGAAACCAAACTATTCTTAAAAACAGTCGAGCAGTGACGCAGTTAAGAACTGGACTTTCCAATATTTCCGTTGTTTGTCATCTTAACATCACTGTCGCTCAAAACTATCTGAAAACAATTTCTGATGCATGAATTTCAATTCTTGTATGATTTAGCTACAAATACTCATTTAGCAAAACTATTGGCTATGAGGGGAAAACCCCACTCAGCACAGCCACAAAGGTGTGACCTGGCCAGACAGCCAGCAAAATTTGTGATTTGTAGTAAAACTTATACTTTCATGAGTTATACGATTCTTATTCATTTCCAATTCTAGCCTTTCCTTCCAAAGTCATGACAGAGATATAACTGACAGGTAATGGTGGTATGTGCTTTGGTCATAAGAATTTTTTTTTTTTTTTTTACCCTTTCCATCAGTTTGATGGAGGTTGGCTTTTGTCCCATCATTTCTGTTCCTCAACTCTTTTGGATGTTTTTGTATGCTGTTGCAAAGTCAATTCAGGCCTTTCTGTTTTTTTGCATAAATATTCAAACTACTACCCAACAAACATACCATTTCAAATCAGTCACATGGCACTGGGTTAGAAGCATTTGCTTTCATGTACAACTTTCAATATTAATAGAGACCTACTTGAATTAAAGTTGAGACTTGTTGTAATGTAGTGTTTAATATTTCATTTTAAAATGTCAGACAGTCATTCAGTGCTGACTGGAGTGAATGTTAAGCTCTTATGTCACTTATTTTTTTCAGAAAGATTTGTCAAGCTGTAAGCAATTTTTCTTTTCTTTTCTTTCTTTCTTTCTTTCTTTCTTTATTTACATTTTATTTATTTTTGACCTTTGTTTGATTGCATTGTTACAATTACAGTTATAGCAAAATTGCTCGAATGACAGACTAATGAAGTGAAATATCTATTGTAACTCTGTCGTCCCTCTGTAGTTTACCTCTGTGGGACAGGAGTATGCGAAGCACACTGTGGCGAAACAGCGTTACTGAGGGTGAAATTGGAGGGTTGCTAAAAATAGCTCATGGGATGCTGGCCAGTGTGCTTTGACTTCTATAGATGGTGATGCACATAGGCAGCCAGAATGAAATAAGGACAGCTTGAAATACTAGAGAACTCTGACTTGTTCAAGGTCAACTAGCTCCACAATGTCAGCTGTTTTGATTCCCATATGTCGATGCACATTTCTGTGTTTGCTGTGCTGAATGTTTAGTTCAGCCCTCTGAGACAGGAGTTGGTGGACACCTCAAATCTATCACCCACTTTTACCAATAAGTTTGACAGATCCACGGGCTGCTGCCACAATTTACAAGCATTTGGCCATGGGCCACTTGTAATTTGCCACTCCAGTTTGCATAGTCAGCAAAGCTGGAGTGCTCACAGCTCCAGGGTAGAATTGACATTTAAAAATTACAGTCCCTCCAATCATCTGCTATTTTAATATTTGGAAATTGGAAATATTCATTTGTATTTATTTACCGTGAGCATATGATAATAAATATCCTGAGTCTTTACTGGAATGAGTTTCTGTTAGTTCGTTAACAAGCCTCCCCAGGAACATATTCCATTCTCTTGCAGGAAATGTTTTTCAAAAATGTACTTTTAATGGGATAAATCAAAGAACTGAGTGATTGAGACCGGTTTACATTGACATGGTCATTAATTCTGTGAAACAAAAAGCTGTGCATCATTCTCCTATCTATGTGTAGAATAGTTGGCCTAAGACTGATGGATTAACTGTCCTTGAAAAGTAGGTCTTTGAGCAATTATTCCACTAGACCCTCTTAGAAACTTGTGTGTGGGCATGGAAACTTGTGCGCACACAAGCATCTTTTTTATGAACAAAGTCCTTCTCTAGGCTGTTGGGTAAAGGGTTTTTTCCAAGTATTGATGTGGTCAAAGTAGCTTGCACTGGCTTGTAGTCTGTCATTTGGCAAGCACTTAAAGTTATGCACTGTCGAGACTAGTTCTCATAGTACTTTTTGTGATTCTAAATGCTCTCACAAACAGCAGTGGGTTTGTTCCATTATTATGTTTGTGTGACAGAGTGGGTGGATTGCTCCTTTTGTAAACTCCCAACAATGCATCTGCACTCCCACCGGAGTGGTATTAGCTATTGTTGGTGACATGGGGTGCAGTTTGGACTCAGGAGAATATTCCCCAGCCCTACAAACAGTATTATGGTATGAAAAGCTAAAGCTGGTGTTTTTTTTTATCAGGGCAGGTAATAGAGCATTTCATGAGTGACCCCACAAAGAATTTTGAATTTAATGTTTCAAAAGATTAAAAATGTATGTGAACATAACTCAGTAAAGACACCTTTTTGTTTTGATACAAGTATTATTTGAATAATGAACTTTACAGCTTTACTTTACTAGAAAGATAGTTCACTAGCACTTTGTTCTGTTAGTTGATAGTTCTTCATCAAAATAAATGCTTTTGCTTTTGTCTGTTTGAGTTGGTAGCTTAGAGCAGGAGCACAAACATAAGGGTAAAAACAACACTGCACAAAGTGTAGCTTTAAAGCTTTAAATCCAACATCTGCTTTATACCCTGTTCTATAGTTACTTCATTTTAGAGAGTACTATTTTAGGGGTGAAAAATTGTAAGCTGGCAAGTGCATGCAATGACATTTAGTTTTTTAGGATGTGGATTGCTGATGGCTTGCACAATTTGCTATTTATCCTGGTAAATATTACACCCATGAGACATTCTGCTTGTTTAGTAGCGTTTGGAATGCCATACATAACCAAAATAGTATGTAGCCTTGTACTGGGGTATTATTAGCAAAGTTGTTTTTGTCATGAAATTACATCTACATTAAAAAAAAATAAGCATGAAAACTCCACTTGTTACCTGAAAGTAATATCAATTATTATTTTTTCCACAGTCTTCCCAGTGGATTTTAAATATCCAGAGGCATTTTGTTTTCCTGTCATCCTAAGACCAGAAACAATTTCTTTAGAGTATCTTAAGTACCCACTTAAAACCATCAAAACAGTAAAAAACACATTACAGCTGAACTGGGAAAAAAGCTTTCCTAAAGCTCAGCTCTATGTCAACACGTTGAATGGTTTACATCTGTAAAACATGTCTGAAAGCCTCGCATCCTTAATCTAAGGCCTGTGTAGATCAGAGTGCAAGTGGTTCCCCCACCCTTTGTTACACTGTCTCTGTGTTCCACTGAATAATGCAGGAAGTTCTGAGTGTGTGTGTGTGTGGTATTGCAGTTCCTGGTAAAGGCATGCAGTGTGGCTCCATTCTTCCTTCATGAAGGAACCATGTTGTCAGGTCTTCCTTTGTGGCTGACCTTATACCAACTGCAGTGTGGTTCAAATAAATGTCTCTGTCACAACAGTTTTACTCATGTGTAAGCATGCAGTGACAGTGATCCTTCCATCTTCTAGTGTGTAACCACCCTTATTTGCTCTTCTATGTATGAGCTAGTTAGATATCTCTTTACACTTGCTTTGTCCTCAAAGCAAAGACCCAAGGTTTTGGACTCTGGATATAAATTCTGTTTCTCTTGGTTCAACAGTATCATTAGCTCGCACCTTAGTCTCTTTGTTAATGAGAGAAGAGCATTGAAAGGGGGTGAAGGAGACACATTGAGGGAAGTGGCTGCTTGAGGTGAAGATGGCTGCAAACTGACCAGAGACAGAATTGTTTTCAGTGGTCAAAGCCAATCTGTAAAGGAGCTTGAAAATGTAGTTGCAGCTTCTTACCATTGCCTCAGCCTGTTGGAGTTTCATTTTGTTATTGTAGTTGAATGTCATACCTGCAGTGTGGGAAGGTTATACCTGGCATAGTGGCAGGCCCTCTCTGAGCACGTTTTAGTGCTGTGCTCTGCATTGTTTATTAGGATGGTTTCTGTCAAAGACAAGGTAGCAGTCAGTGCTGCGCTATTAACGTATTATAACGCCTTGTTCTGAAGTGACCTCACCAAAATCAAAAGCTAAATGCTACACTGTGTTGGCCTAAATATTTGATGTGTCTATAAAACCACTGAATTGTTCAATCCACACCAAACAACAAATTAACAAGTTAACAAATTACTTACAAAACAGTACAAACACATGGATTACAGGAGAGCAACAGCACTTATCTTCTTCCAAGTAAATTTTCTGGTTTTGTCCATAGAGCGTATAAAAATGGATATAATTTTGGGCTTTGGAAGGTGAAGCCAATACAGCGGTCTGTAATCTGTAAAATGGCCTTCTGTTAACACTTTTCTGATCAGTATATTGGCTCGGTCACCTATTTTCAATTGCAATAAATGAAAGATATGTTCATTGGCTAATAACTTGTGATTGGCAATTTTTCCGTTTGTTGGCAATCAGATCCACCCCTGTTCTCACATCTGGTTTCAAAATGCCAACCTGGTCATGGTGAATGGTCTTTACAAACCATGTGGTTGCCACATCCATCTTTTATTCTATTATGCTGGCAATGATATTGATTGTGAAAGGTTGGATATAATTAGTTTATGTTAGCTAACTAGTGATAGAATTTTGATGCAGAGGAAAATGAGGACACTAGAATGAACAAATCAGTTTAAGAGGATCACTTTTGTGCTGCTCCTGGCTGCAACAATGAGTTTTATGTTAGGAAACCAAGGATATACTATCCACTTTCACTGTCTGTCTCTTTGGCAGTAATTGGCTGTCGCTGTTTAGTTAGCTGCAGTCAAACGTGAAAATCCAGCTGTTAGCGCTAATGTTTGAGTTTGTAAAGTAGTTTATAAATAAGATCAGTGTGGGAGAGACCCTGTTTGAGTCACCAGACTGACAAACTGGAATCCACACTTCAACTTTCCCTCATCAGGCCAGGTGTCCCCTTTAAAGTTTATTGAGAATACAAAACAATTGAGGCAATATGGGAGCTTTCGTTCCAACTAACCTGCTAAAAGAGCACTTTAAAAAATATGTAATAGAACGGCTGAAGTGCTAAAACTGTTATATAAATATCTGATGTGTTTTTTCCCTTTGTTACTTCTGACTGTACATTTCAGGGATAACAGAAGAGGCCTTCTGCAAGCTTTGAAGCTGTGAGGAAAGTGATATTATAGTCAACTCATATCTCACAAATAAGACTTGTTTTTTAACTCATGCAGTAGCATCAGTCAACAAAGTTAATGGACACCCTTTTGTCTTCTAATGGAAAAAAACATTGTAGGTTTACAGCACACTAAAACATTAGAAGCAGATCGACTACATTTAATAGCCTGTAAAAGTAAAATAATGCAGCATTGATCTGTTGCTGTATTCTGCGGTTGTAAAACATAAGCTGGTTTTGGATGAATTGGTGCCCGTTGTGGAGCAGCTATGAGGCATCAGGTCACTGCTTCTGATAATTGCAATTTCTGCTTACCAGATGCATTATCATTTGACTTTGAGTTTTTTGTCTCCTTCCTTTTGTCACTTCCTCCATTCATTCATTCCCCGTGCACACTTATTCCTGCTCAATTTTATGAAGTGGGTCTGTATCATGATGTAGACAGTTTTGTTGTGCCGGTCTTTTTTTTTTTTCTGGGATTCTTGCACGTGGCAGTGAAGAGTCACGAGGCTTCACTATCTGAACTTGTGCGTCATATCCTCAGAATGAAAAACAGATTCGATTTCATAGAAAGGGGTTGAGCTTGAGTTGGGTTGATTAGGAGGGAGCCTGGCAACCATGGCAACATCCACTTATCCCCCAAAACTAAACGGAGCCCTGCAGTTTTCTGTTTTTCTGTCCTTCTTTTTTCTCTTTATTTTTGTTTAGCATTTTACATGCAGCATTACTATTGTGCATTCAGAAGAGCAGAAGAAAATGATGCACTCATTTTCTGTGTGTGCTCTATGTGTATCAACAAGCGCATTAGATTTGGAAATAAATAAACGAGTGACTCGCTTTAATGATTATTTTGGATGATGCATTCTTTATGTCCATGATTTTGTTGATGGCTGATGGCTCTTGTAAGGATAAAAATGAATGTGGTCAGCAACCATTCTAGGCCCTCATGTTGACAGATTGTATATTTCTCTGACAAAAATGCTGTACTGATGCTTATAAAGCCATAATACTGGATTGTTTTGAATTAGTGGGGGCATTGTTTGTGTGGGACTTTTAGAAATGGGGAAATATTTTGCATGAAGGCAGGTTATTGACACCAGAGAATACACAGTCTAATTCAGTGATTTTTTTCTGAGCAGGTAGGGTGTCACAGATGAATAGGAGCTGTTGTTTGATTTGGCAGTTAATTGTGAAAATAACTTTTGTTTTTATTTATACAGTGGTGGTGCCTAACTGCAAGACATACTTAGTGATGCCTTGCATTTGTTTTATTGAGACTTATCAACCTTCATCCCCACACACAGATATTTCTTGCTAGCTGCTTAATAATCAGTGATCCATTTTAGCATTATTTTATTTATTTCCTTCCGAGAGAACATTAGCACCTTATTTTGAAAGTTCAGTTATTTCTAAGCAGCTAGTTCTCCAGCCTTTACTTCTCATGCTTCCCTCCTGCTCTGGGTGTATGGTGCTTTTTCTTAATATTATTCAGCTGCCTCTTCAGTGAGTCTTTTGTTCTGCAGACAGACAGGCTGATGTTGCCCTGCCTTGGACTGCAGCTTTTTATAGTACTACTTGTTCTGCTCTGGAGAGCTGCTCTGAGCTGGAGGACTGCTTCAGCCAGAACCTGTGTCACATGAAGAAGTGGTTAATTTTCCTCTATGCCTTTCTCTCTGAGAAAGCACAGAGGACAGTTGCCAGCTGTAGGCTAAAATACAGTCTGTCTGTGGGACAAGAGACTCACTGAAAAGGCAGCTGAACATGTGGGTAATTTGTCACAAAGTGTTTGGACATCAAGGTATTTGCATTTTCTGTATAACATGATACTTCCATGCATATCTGAATGAGAGGATGTGTTGATATGTGGCTTCTCACGCCTGAAGGGAAAACCCTTTTTAAAAAATATATATAAATAGGACAGGCCTGTAAGGCGGAAATGGTTGGCATAATTTCTACCTAGATTTCCTGGTACTATGTTGGCTACCCGAGCAGCTGTTGAATTTGTTTTTAATAGATGACTGTTGGTTTCTTGTTTCTCTCCATATATCCCACACCCTTTAGTCTGATATGACTTCACAGATGTTGCTCACTGCTTGTACCCTGGATCTCTTTACATCTCTTTACCTGGATCTCTTTCTCTGTACATTGAAAGTACAGGATCATCTTGCTTCATATGTGCAGTTTGCAAAATAGCAGACCCAAGATATTTCTTGAGCAGATTTCTTTGAAATTAAAATGTGTGTGTCTACGTGTGTGTCTACGTGTGTGGGCACGTGTGTGCGCGTGTGTACGTACAATCATTCTGTGCAATGGATATTTTACTGTTATGTCTATGCTTAATGGAAGTGAAATAACTCTCTGCTTCTCGGGTTTCTCACCAATGTTATCTTGGGGCCAAGTTATTCTGAGCAGTTCCATTATCTGTAGTTATTTGTATTAATAGCAAATGCATCCATAAGCTTTTGATACGATGTTTAAATCTGTATACTGATACAATTTCAAAAAGTAGAAGCAATGATGTTGAGTTTTCTATTAGCACACATTAGTCATAATTTTAGACATGGCATAATAAGAGCATTATTTCTTTCTGCAATGAACTGCATGACACTCTCAAGACATTATTCTGAAAAGCAGCTTTGTGAAGCCTCCATTTGGTACGTTCTGTTGGTGTGCTAGATACTGCTTGTGTCTTATTGATTTTAATGAGCTTGGAAGTCACTCCTGCACATTAAGGTTTATGAGCTCTGAATGCATCATCCTGTCAGTGCTCTTGCATGTTGCTAAGGTTTGTGGTGTGTTCTGAATACTAAGTTATTGACTGTCAGCATATTTTACGGATACTCGTCCTGACAGACTTGTGTCACCATGAGCCTTTCTTGTGAATTGGTATTGCAGTGCTTTTAAGAAGATGTAACATTGAGCAAGCATGTAGGTTGAAGTAAAGTAGTGACTACGGCTCCTATTTTCTATCAGACTTGAGCGTCAAAGCCTGTCAAAGCTCTGATCCCAGCCTGGCTGACCTGCTAACCCACTGGCATGGCCTGCTGACGCACTTCCACTCCAGAACGCACACAGTACTGGCTTACAATTCTCTTGGCACTGTTACACACGTAAAGCACAATCCTATTTGACTGGCCATCATCAGGAATTCAGTGCCACTGGCTAACCAGAGTTGCCAATGCTTCAACTCTGGTTTATACAACCAACATTTTCAGCAAACATTCTTTTTTTTAATGAAGAAAAGATTTTAAGGTGTTATTGATGCATGCATTGTGTCTGCATATTTTTAATTTGTTAATAGCTATACCCATAACTCCCTCTTTCAAATGGCTGCAACAGTAAAGTCCATGTCATGTATGAATTTTAAAAGCTTTTCAAAGGTACTTAAGTATTTTTTGTTTTTTCTCTGCTCCACAGGGCTCCAGAGATTATTTTGGGATTGCCGTTTTGTGAAGCCATAGACATGTGGTCCCTAGGCTGCGTGATAGCGGAGCTTTTTCTCGGCTGGCCTCTTTACCCCGGGGCCCTGGAGTACGACCAGGTAAACAGCCAACCTTCTCACCATGCGCGCTTGCCTCTTTTCTTTTTCTGGGGATTTTCTGCCTCTTCATCTCTGCTGTGTACCTCCCACTATCCCTTCTTTTCAGTTTTTTAAGTAACTTATTAAGCATGTCAAACTTCTACTTTTACTGTCTGTGACTCAGTTTCTCCTCTTCATCTCAACACAGAAGCATTTAAAAGAAAACTTGGGAGGTTTATGGAAACAAAAGCTTTTATCCATAATTGTGCTTTGAAATAAATATTGCGATGGATTGTTTGAGCAAAGGAAGTGACCAGGAGTTTAAAATTGCAGTTAAAAAAAAAAACAAAAAAACTTCATGTTCCGGTTTCTTTATGATGTACTGACCCTGAAGACTGTATCTGTGGCACTGAGCATTAGGGTATATTTTTGTGATTGATGGTATGTCTATTAAAAGCTGTTGGATGCCTGCCCCTCCCAGTGGAGCCCTGAGAGTGTCTTCCCAGGACTAGACTGATCTGGGCTTATGCTGAGCGGCTTTCCCCTGCCTCGGAGCCCTATCTACTCAAAGCCTGCCAGCAGAGCCTCAGTCGGATCCTTTCTGTCCAATGCAGCACTTTACATTACTCCCCTCAGCCGCGTGCTGCACACTGTAATCATACCAAGGTATTTTTATGCTCTGGTATCATTTGTCACTCTCTGCAGGACTGAGACAGGAGAGATAACTCCTCTGAAAGACATTTGACTCAAACACAGCAGGACAGGCCTAAATATGATTCCTTTGCTTTTGTATAAGCCAGTCAGAATGTCAGAAAGCTGCTTTAGAGGTATCTGGAAAGAACCACCTCAGTTTAGGATAAAATTTGATGTATTTGAATCTAAACACAATGCGAACACTGGTGATTGTGGCAGTGGTTTCATGTAGAATCGTAGAGAAGAGTTCATTCTTTTATCTCACAGAATGGTTGAAATACGTTCTACTGATACTTCTTTTTTCTTTTTTTAAAGAGACCTTTGTGACTGAACTGTCCTATGATACCAAACCCACATGTCTGAAAGGCAGCCCACTGGTATAAAGGGTTCCCTGTGTGCTTATTGAATTGCCTCTAGAATGGGAAAACAACCAGTACAATTAACATTCTTTGAATTTAATCATCAGTCTGGCTATTTTCTATGTCCCAAAGAGAACTACAGCTCTGTCAGTGAAAGAAAAAACTCATAAAACTACTTTCTTTCCATTTCAGCCTTGCAGTCATTTAGCAGAGCCTAGCTACTATCACTTCTATTGAAACGTGCTGAATTACAAAATTATAAACATTCCAAATTTACACATGTTAAAGAAGATGTCTTTTAGTCTAAATGTTCTGCTAGAGTACATCGGCAGTCATGTTTTAGTTTCCTTAAGCGAAAGCGTTTGAGACGGTGGTGAGAAGGTGGTGAGTAATCATTAACTGGCAATTTCGTTGCAAACCTTAGCAAAGCAGTGGTTTGTTGGTTTGAGGTATTTTCCAAGAGTCATAGGTTGATTTGCCAGGAAGTGACTGACCCTCTGCCACCCTTTCTTCCCCCTTTTTCTTCTCGTCTTTCTGCATGGGGTCTTGTTCCATCCTACACAGCATATTGTATTTATAACTCTAGCTCCTCCTGCTTCATTGCTTTCCTTTTACTTACTCACCGCCACTCTTTACCTCATCTCTTAGTCATGTTATATTTTACTTCTACATGAGACATCTTTTCTGTTCGAATGTGTTTAGTCAGTGTTGCCTTATTAGTGGCTACAATTAGCAAAGATGTCACCCGTTATCTCCTTAGCCTTTATTTATATACTTTCTGTAGTTCGTTTTCATTGCTTGCTAAGCCACCGTGCAAGTGAGAACAGTGGCAGTCAGCATGTGGAATTGCAGATGGCAAAGTAAAATGCCATTTCTTCCAATATTTTTCTTTGGTACTCAGCCTTGTATAAGAATAAGAGATTGTAGGCATGGTCACCAAAAAAAGAGTGTTGGGTTATTAGGGGTTAAAGTGTCATAGGTGCAGGAGAGAGTGTAGAGTTATAATTCTAGGCTTAGATATACCTCTTTTTTGTATTGAAGAATGGCATTGAAAAGCATTATTTATTGTGTGCTCTGTTATCGGGACTGTCATAAAATAAAAGCTGCTATGCTTCCTGTTTGCCCTGCAGCAGGCCCAGGCTCGCTTGATAGTTGTTTTGTGAAGCTGTAGCTTTGCGCCAGTGATCTCACTTGTTTAAGCTCTCGGCAGAGGCACGCCTTCAAGGAAAAATAAGGGTTTTCCCATTACAAAAATTTTCCCACCCACGCACATTGTCGTTTTTGTTTTTTGGGCTTTTTTTGGCTGTGGCTGTTGACATGACTAAAGCTTAACTACAGTGTTTCATGGGCTTGAAAAGAGGGGAATTTGGGCTAGGGATACTTCTGGGATAAAGTTTGTTAGAATTGGCCGTTTCAGTAATCTTTGATTATTTTATCAATAGTTCTTGTACAAGACTAAAAAAGACATGAAAGAAATGGGGGCTGGTAGATGTACTTTAATCTGCCTTTATTGGGGATATGGGATTTGATATGAAGGGAAGAACAGTTCCAAAAGCAAAAGTGAAATTGACTGTGATGCAGTGTGCTGTGCAATAGTTGAATGTAAGGGGATCTCCACCATCCCATCAAAGTCACTTAACAAACAAGATTGCACTCATCATGCATCCCAGCAGAGTGCGAGCGAATGCAGTGCTTTATAACCTCACATATGGCCAACTGATATGAACGAACTGTCCCACCCACACACAGACACATTGCAGAATTTGCACCTCAATAACACTCTGATGCAAGTTAGCTAACACTCAAGCATCACGTTGGCCAAAGAGGCCAGGAAGAACGTTAGCAGAGTAAATGATTCCAACAAAAACATGTAAGTAAAAAAAAAAAATCTACATATGTTGAAATTACGTGACTGAATTGGCATCCCAGTGTAGAATTTGGGACTCTATGCCTTACAGTTATCTAGATTGCACAGTGTTATAGGATAATGTTCACATATTAGTGCTTTTATCATATAGTTTAGTAGTGCTACATATGTGTGCACAGTTCCCTTCATAATCTTTGTCAATCCTACAGTGTGGCTCTTTGGTCTCTCTTGGCGTATTAGCTGTGCTGAATCTGTAATGATTGTTGTTCATTACACTTAGGTGTGATTGACGTCAGCCAGGCTTCTCACTGCTATCCTCTCATAAACCTGTGTATGACATTCTTGTCTCACAGCGTGTGTGACTGACAGGCGCCATGGCCCAGGAATGTATTTGACTTTGAGACCATAGGAACCTTGTTTTCATGAACAGTGACATCTTTCAGAGATCGCAAACTACACTTGATATAAGGTCTTATTTGGGTCTACTTTTCAAGAACATGCAACATTCAAGGTCTTTGCAGCAGTTACCACTGTGCGCACATCCGCACAAAGTAACTCTGAGGGGCCAGTTAGTGTGATGTCACTGGCAATGACCTTGCAAATTTCCATTAGTACACAACAGTGCTGCAGTGATGTTAGGTTTATGAGAGAGTGATAATGACGGTGAAAACAGCCTTCCTTTCTGAAGTGACTATTACAGTACTTTATTTTCTTCATGTAATCTTTTGTCCTCCCTTTCTCTCCTCACATTCAACAGATTCGCTACATTTCTCAGACGCAAGGTTTGCCAGGAGAACATTTATTAAATTCGGGGACAAAGACAGCTCGGTTCTTTTGCAAGGAGTCTGACTCGCCTTATGCAGCATGGAGACTAAAGGTGAGGAGTGTTTATATACAAATCACAGAATATGAATTCCTTATTTAAAACACCTAGTTTCTAACGTTTCTGGGAAAAGCTTAAGGGTAAAGATGAATTGGAAATATATTCTTCTTGTCTGTAAACAGTGATTGCTGTTCCTAGTAGAGACTTGGCGGGTCTTTAGACCTTTTTCTTTGGACTTTTCTGATGAAACAGTTTACTGTCAGAGCCAGTATATGTTGGTAGTTGTAAATGACCTAGCTTACAGCTAAAGCTGTGAATACAAATGATTCAGTTTATAGTAACAAACTATTAAAATCCCAAGTAGCAAGTGCTCTACTTCGTTCAGATGTTACATCGCCACTAAATATTTTCTTGTCTACAGTCAACAGATGAGCATGAGGCGGAGACGGGAATGAAATCAAAGGAAGCAAGGAAGTACATCTTCAGCTGTTTGGATGACATAGCGCATGTATGTTCAAAAGCTTGGACCACAATGTACTTATCGAGACTTCAGAGGAAGTAAAACATCAAAGGTTTAGACGTTGTAGTCTGCTAGGTCTTTACCAGAGGAAGTACACCTACACACGTATGAGGAGAAGACGGCACACATGTTATTACTGTGAAAGAAAAAAAGTGCCTCTTGAATTGCTTCCCCCTTCAGTTGAATGGTAAACTTTAATTCAGCAACAAAAAGGTTCAAGTTTCAGTCACACAAAACAAACCACAGGTGGAAATTCCCACAGTGACTGTCAATGCCTGTTCACGTCTGTACTTTTGATTTAAACGTCACTAGAGATTCTCTTGAATTATGTTCATTTGCTTTTCTGGAAAATGTGTTCCAATGACCTTTAATTAATTTTAAGCAGATTATATTATAAATTCATAATTTACTATTTATTTATTTTTGTTTAGATTATTTTATTTTATCTGCTACTTGTCAGCTATTTTGACATGCGGCTAAATGACTGTTCGTGTTCCAGGTGAACTTGATGATGAATTTGGAAGGTAGTGACTTGCTGGCAGAGAAGGCAGATCGCCGGGAGTTTGTGGGCTTGTTGAAGAAGATGCTGTTGATTGATGCAGAAGAGAGGATTGCCCCTGCTGAAGCCCTCAGCCATCCGTTTGTGACGATGCAACACCTGCTTGATTTTCCACATAGCAACCAGTGAGTTACGTTTCCATCATATTTTGGAATTGGTGTAATTTTGACCTTCCTATATAACTTGTACTCCCTGTGTCTCTGTCTTCAGTGTGAAGTCATGTTTCCACATCATGGATGTTTGCTGGACTCGTCCCAGTGCATATGAAGCCGCAAACCGAAACAAAGGGCCTTTCATCAGGACCGTAACTACAACCGCTGCTGCCTCAGCCAATCACCCTTTCAGTAAGATGACTGCTGTCCATCCTCAAGTAAGTTGGTTTTGATTCTTTTTACACAAAATTAATTATTGCATCCAGAAACTAAAATATTCAAAAACAAAGTTTTGTTTTTTTTTCCTGAACGATGGAATAATCCCACATGATGTGAATTAAAAATGATATGCTTTGTTTGTGTGCTCCTGTGAAGAGTAATTGTACAAACCTTGCTTTTATTGCCTTTTTGTGTACTGACTTGTCCGTCTTATTGCGTCCTCGCACTGCTGTCATGGCAACAAAAACACGTCATGTTTCTGAGGTCATGGCAACAGTGCAAATCAGTGTTGTTGCTGAGGAGAAAAGAGCAACTGACCCTTTTTTGGGTTTTGGATCTTTATAATGCAAAACAACTCTGTTTATTTAACATGTACTGACAATGAGCATGACTAATAGTTACAAACATGCATACATACATTACCTTAAAAACAATGTAATGGTGACATAGGTAACCATTAGCACATGTGAAGATCACATTATGTCGTTCTCATTCCAAATCAGAACTGAAAACGGGTAAGAGTGCCAGATGGCATTCATTGAACGCTAAAACTGATGCACTGTCATTTCTGTTATGTTTATGAGCTGCTATAAAAGAAAAGTCAATGTTTATCTTTCAGGATGTGGTGGCTTTCTTAGCATTACTGATTTGAAAGTCTGCTTTGCGTTTACAGTCATGTGTGCGGGGGCTGGGATACATGCAGGAGCTGTAGCAGACTGTATAGACCCTGTTGTTGTCAATAAATGTGATTATACCAAGGCACGAGAGAAGCATTAGTAGGGAAGCAAAGGAACATGCTCGACTGTTTACGCCTCAGGCCAGTCGGTTCTTGAGTATGTTCATATCAAAAGGTGTCTTACAACAGGGAATATCAACAGCTTAAGAGCATAACCACAATCCTTTAAGCTTAGTGATTTTCATTTCTTCAAGGATTGCATTAGTACAAAAGTGGGCCTTGAACCTGTTTTGATTCAGTAACTTAGGAGATTCTGTGTGATATGGGTTTAAGATGGGCCTATTCTTTGTGAACCACCATCTGTAGACCTATATACTACTATTAGGCCAAAAGTTAACTTACTACCCAATAATTTCTGTATGTAATATATATTTCTGATCTCTCTCACCTGGGGAAAAATGCTGCTGGCATGTTGCCATCTGCTGGCTCTAAAGTGCTACTGATTGTAATTACAATAAATATGAAAAATGCAGTTATCCCCTTTTTATAATTTTTTTTCCCTCTAGGGGTTAGCTCCATCAGCGGCCTCAGTAATGCACCCTGGCATACCACTGCAGACAGGAAGTGGTCAGTTTGGATGCAATGAATCATTTCAGCAGGCTCTCATTTTATGTCCCCCAACCATTCAAGGTAGGATGTGTGAAACTTTATTTTTTTGTTATGCTTACAGTCATTCTTATATTTCTTTGTCACTGTCCTTTTTGTGGATAGACTTAACATAGAGATTTTCTGTTACGGCCCCCCCCCAGCAGGAATCCCCCCCAACACAGCTAAACCAGCAGGTTACTCTGTTCGAATGGAGGCCTCTGTGCCACTAGTCACACAAGCACCCTCAATCCAGCCCATACAAATCAGACCTGGAGTCATCACACAGGTAAGAAGGCACTTAAAAATGTGCTAATATGAAATGTTAGCTTGAGGTCATTAAGTTAACATATATTTAAATATATTAAATGTTTAACATTTAATATATTTTAATAATTTTTTGGGAGTCATTTAAAATGGGAGAAAAACCCATGTGCGAAAGTAGTTCAGAGTTGACCTTTAATGTACAACCTGATAAAAGTAAATGCTGCAATGATGCAACTTGGCTTCTCTGCACTCCAACAGTCTTGGTCAGCTCGTGCACAGCAAATCTTGGTGCCCACTTGGCAGCAGGTGACATCGGTGCCCCCACCACCAACCACTATGGCGTCTGACACAGTGGCAGGCTCACAGAGATTGGGTGACTGGGGGTAAGACATGCGTCTATTTCAGGAGGTTACACTACACCATCTTCCTGATGTGTCATCCATATCGTTTCACGTCTGTATTTATAGTTCCATCACATATTATAAACGTTATTGATGCTTAATTATCTTTAGTTTCTGTGTGGAAGGAATGGACATGCTGTTCTCATGCTGCATGCTTGCTCCACTGAATGTTAACGATCTATGAGTCATGAGCTGCATTTGTGCCGCAGGAAGTTTCCTCAGGGACCAAAAACCTTTGTCAAAACTCTGTTATTCCACCACAGGAATTATAGTTTATTTTAAGGTGTGCGTGCGTGCGTGTCTTGCAGCACTAAACATTTATTTGAACCAGACTGCCTTGGTCATCTCACATTCAGTCTTCATAGTAGCTCATAAAACATATTTTAAGTCTAACAGTTTTGCCTTTTTGAGTCCCCATTTGCAAAGTGGTTGATAGAATTTGTCTAATCTTTGTAATGGCAGTCCACACATCCAACAGTCCAAAGCAAGCTTTTAGTTCCTTGAAGAAGAAAAAAAATCACTAAAACTTGAGTACTTTTGGTAGAGATGTAGCTACACCCACCAATTTTACTGAAAGCTGTGCTCAATTTGAGATCTTTGCTTTATTTGCAGGAAAGTGCGTCCCCATGGTAACCATTACAGCTCCATGATTGCACACCCTCAGCCATTCTTAACCAACCAAATGACCATGTCCACCCACCAGCCAATCAACATAGGCATTGCACATGTGGTGTGGCCACAGCCAGCTGCCAACAAGAGAGCAAAGCCCTCTGTGAACAGGTATGATGCATGTTTTTTTTTTTTCTTCCCTTATGAAGTTAGGACACAAAAACATGAATCTGACAAAGCCTCATCTGGATTTTTATAGGTGCAACATCTCCCAAAACACTAACATCCAAAATTTAGCATGTCAGTCCCCAAAGATGGCCGATACAGCAAAGAATGTGGACGAGGTAGAGGAAGCCAGATGTCCAGAGGAAGGCCACGTTATTGGAGAGGAGCGAAGAACGGAGCAGGTGGAGGAGGAGGATGAGAACTGCTGCAAAGTGGAGCCAGACTGTGAGGGGCTTTCAGTTTCACAGGAGAAGAGACAGGCCATGGTGATCTCCGACCTCGCTAGCCCAACTGTTAGCGTCATCAGTATAAGCAGCGATGAAGAGGACGGCGTGCAGAGACATTCAGTTGAAGAGTGAGTATTGACTACAATGCTACTCTTCATGATATCTCTTAAAGACATTCAAATTGAGTGTCTGATTTGATACATCTCTCTGCACACAGATGTAAGGGGAGTGCAGATTGTGAAGCGTGTCAGAGCACCGTCAGTATGGAGAGAGTCTGTTCTCTCAGCAGTCCAGACAGTACGCTCAGCACCAGTTCTTCTGCCTCAGCTCAGTCCAGCACCTCACCCTGCAAACACCCCAACAGGTAAAGTAGGGATAGTAGCTTCAGACTATGCTTGAACAGATGTGATATTGTCTGGTTTTAAAAGTCTCCATTGGACAGATTAGCCCAAACTTTTAAAAAGTACAATACAACCAAAAGAAGTGTGCAACATGGAGAGATATTCTGTTTGGCTGCCACGCCGTAAGTTGCCTTCTTTCTTATTGCAGCATGTCAGATGATGAACAGGAGAGTGGTTGTGACACCGTGGAGAGCTCGCCTGCATCACATACCTCTGGCCATAGCAGCAGTCCCTTCACAGAAGGGCGCTATATTGCTGACAGCAACCAGAACTGCGAGCCTTGCGTCGCATGTGTTGCCCCGGAGACTGAGCCCAGCAAACCAACAGTTCGTACTGTTGTGGTGCCTCCAATGCGGGTGCAGAACAACAACAATAACAACCCTGCTGTCAGTGAAACTCATGGCAACACAGGTAATAGTTTACATTTGCTGTCAGACTTGCACACCTTTGTACTCTCCTTAAAAAGGGGTTTGACCAGTAGATTAACACACTGATCATTCTAAACTAAGATGATAGTTGATAATACTGTTCACATGACTATATTCCTTCATTCTGCTCAGTTGCTAAGTGTCTGAAGTATACTTTAATATTATCGTTGAGTCAGACAACTTGCAAATACATGACTAGGTTGCGCTAACTCAAAGGTCTCGTCACCACTGCTGCCGTCTGCTCTACAGGTCACGTGGCCTTGGATTATGTCGTTTTAGTAGGCCACAGAACTTCTCACAGGTGATTATGGGCTACGTGGCCTGACATATCTGCTCGGATCTTTGATATCTGTTTGCTGTCAACACTTTTTTACTCTGACTCAAGGCTGAGAGACCCTCTGTTTCTGTGTGGATTTGCATTTTTTTAATCTGCATAACGCATGTGCAATTGCCCCAAAGATATCAGTCAGTATTTCTTTATTGGTGCTAAACTGGAGTTACACATGCTATATGCAGACTTTATGACAGCTCTGGCAAGTGAGACCAGGTGTGACAACTGTCATTTAAGAGCTGCCTTTTTTGTTTTATAAATAAGACCTTTTAAAGTGGAAGATTTTACTGTAAATTCTTAGAAAATCATACTGATTCATATTACCTTCATGTTTCCAACCTTCAAACTATTGTAACTAAAGGCAAACAAAAAAGGTCACAGCTTCCTATTCTAAGGCTGCCATGTGTATTTTTAGCTGATGGTCTGTCCCCCAATATAAGCTTCATGAAGAAGCTTAGTTACAAACTCCCCCCTGATCCCCAAAACATATCTATTTATAATCATCTAAATGAAAGGACAGATACGACTGTGTTTAACGGTTTGGAACTGATCAAACACAGCTGAAATCACTGATAAAGCTTCAGAGCCTCCTGCCACAAATGTTGCCATTTCTTTGGATGTAGTTGGATCTGTGGCTCAGTCTCATTTGCCTGTTATTTACAGTCTAATATTGCTTGTACGACACTGTGTTGTTTGTGTTTATAAGTGTCATTTTAGTCTTTCTGGGTTCTCTTCTCTGTGCCCCTTTTCACATAACCTGCTTCCTCAGTCTTAGAGTCTTCATGCCAGTCCAAAGGGCGCGGCTTTCCTGGGCGGCAACATCATCACTCCACTCCCCTCCTCAACAGGCCTCAGAAAATTACCCCTGCATTCCAGCCCCAGCAACAGCAGCCTATTGGCTTTGGGCAGGTAAGCATACGCAGTCACATACCCTGAATGTAAATAAAAACACCAGTACAGGTAAACTTTTTTTTTTTTTTCTTAATGCTAGTTAAGTGTTATATCTGCCTCATCAAGTAACATAAACGTAATTGCACAAATATGAGATTCTGAGAGCAACAATTTTGACATAAGAAACTTGTCTTGAAAGGGAAAATACATTTCTTCTTCAAAAGAAGTCTGAACAAAAAGATAAAAAGCTTGGCTTCAGCTCTGGGCAGAAATAATCCTGGTTTCAACAGTGTGAATGCAATTGGCTGTTGCTTGTAGAATGCCTCATTTTATAATTTTTGTCAGTGTCAATGGCAACTTGTAAAATAAGATTGTACTATTAAATAACAAATGTGCTTGTGACTACACGCACTACAGTGTAGTTAATGTGTGATAAAGTGCACAACATTTGCATGTCAAATATTTCCTTTTAGAGGTAGTGCAGCAGTCAAGTTCATACTGCAAGTGGAACTTCTCTGGGAGGAGCAACATCATAGCAGTGCTCCAAAATGGTGTCAGATGATTTAAGTTTCAAATTGTTTTTAAAGATGAAGGTATTTGACTTTGATACTGTTCATTTACTCTTATGTGCATTGGTGCACATGCAGATGATGCTGCTGTTGGTGACTGATAACATGGAAGACGTTTACATGCAAGCGCATGGAAACAGCAGCATCTAGTGGCTCATAAAGACTCACTCAGTACTGATGAATCTGAGATCGTTGAATGTGAAATGTTGTTCTTCGCTCCTTCAGGTGCAACATTTCAGTTCCTGCCATCAGGAGTGGAACGGCAACTTCTCCCACCGGAGACCACAGGCCTACATCCCTCCCACCATGCACGGGCACACGTTCGCGCTCTCCCACAGCAGCCCAAACCACACTACGGGCCCCCACCCACACCTTGGAGGACACCCGCACTCCCAGCCCACCATACTGTCTTACCCTCCATCTGGTCCTCTGGTCACAGCTGCACCTGTGGCCCACCTCCTGGCCTCTCCTGGGACCTCCCGCCCCGTCCTTCAGCCAACCTACAGCATCTCCCATCCAGCAGGCATTGTGCATCAAGTCACAGTAGGCATCAACCCCCGGCTGCTACCTTCCCCCACCTTGCACCCCCAGGGCCAGTTCAAGCCCCTCTTTCCCCCACACTCCTACATTGCCTCTCCCGCCTACGGCAGTTTCCCTCTCAGCCCTACCAAAATAAACCAGTACCCTTACATCTGAGCATGGCTGCTCAGGTACCCTTCATACCACCTGAGGGCTAAGTGAGCAGGGCGAAATAAATAAATCTTTAACCACAAACAACATGGTTTTTATTTCTGAAAAACTATGGCACAACCACAGAGAAAGCAAACTATTTTTTGAATCATGTAGACTTGAGTGTAATTGAACTTCAAGCTTTAAAAAACAAAACAAAAAAAAAAGAGTTCCAATGGTAAAGATGATTTGGCAAAAATTAAGAAGGAAGTAATGAATGAATGATTGAATGAAAGAATGAATGAATCGTTAAACTCACACTTAATGTGTTTTGCACATTTGATATATCTTTGCATTGGATCTTCTACGAATACTCCTCAAGACAGGTGAATAATTGGGGTGTTGTTGAATAGTTAGACTTTGCACCCCTGATCCCAGCTATTTTTCTATATTGCCTTCTTACGTGTGCAAGACACATTCATCTTTGTAAAGCCATCCCAGTCTCTAGCTCTAGATTGACAGATGCACATGTCGTCCACAGTGTACGTCGTACTGCGTTTGAAGTATTTGTACCTTTTTGGTGTCTTTTGGTGTTTAGCAATGTCAAGTCAATTAACCGAATTAAATAGGGTTGTTCCTCACGCTGCATGTGGTCTTGCATGAGCAAAAATGTAAACGGAAAGATGCATAGACGTTGCTCTTATTGTTTGTGTCACAAGACTCGCTGCATTGTATAACTGTCCCCAGCCATAGTGCCTTACATATTTGAGGTTGTTAATGTTACTACTTATATATGACTATATACATGAATATTAATGTACTGGACTGCAGCACTTGAAATTCCAATCAGTCGATGCATCCTATGTGTGAGTGTATATATATGCACATGTGTATATGTCCATGCATAGCCTGCATGGATGTGATGTATCGCGGATAGCGGTGCTTACTTTTTGGAGTCTGTGTATATTTCAGCGTGTAGTGAGTTATATTTTTTCTCCCTCTGTTCTTTCAAATAGAACAGCGTGCTTTGCTGTTGCAAAGGCCTGCTGTTTCATTCAGTTCATTTTATTCTTTTTTTTTTTTTTTTTTCCTTTTTCCAGCT
>VURO01049439.1:15956-34265 GCA_015108175.1 Pelvicachromis taeniatus | reverse complement strand
AATATTTGATTAAACCTCTGTTTTACTTTTGTTTCTACTGTTGACTGTTTCTGTTACATTGTAACACGAGTTATCTTCTGTCAATGGACACTTCATAAAAGTATAAAGAAAAAAGGAACAAAGAATCTGTAAGAAGACTTAAAAAGTCTCAGACGAGCATAATTCAATTTCATGCTATCTGTCCCTGAAAATACCCAAATCAATTTATTTTTGCTTGAAGTGAGCCATATTTACAAACAAATTACTTATCTATGCATGTATAGGATCTATTTTCTCCCATCTCATTAAATGTAGCAGCATGTGTTTTTTATTTTTATTTTCCTGGTCTAATAAAGTGGCACTGAATGCGTCCGGATGTGACTTGTTAACGTGAACTCTTAAAGCAATCACCTGGTTTCTTTTTAGTTCGGGTTCACTGGCTATATGTCGCTGAAAAGTGAAAAGGCATTGGTGCGTTCAGTATGGTGACGTTTCTCGGGCAGGCAGGCAGGCAGGTGGGGAGGGGGTCAGCCTGCAAATACATGAGCTCAGTCCTGTCTTTGGGGAAATCTATCACCAGCTTGAGCCTCATAGAGGTTATCCATCCTTCGTAAAAACATGTAACTTTTCTTCACTGACGGAAAATCATGGAGCTACAGGTGGAAAACCAAAGTCAGCCTTTCCCCACCAGCACCGTGAGGCTGCCAACTAAAATCGTCCTTGGGATGGGAGTAGATAACTTTATTTCTCTTTTAATATTTGGACTCATTTTCATTCTTGGTGTGCTTGGGAACACACTGGTCATAACCGTGCTGGCGCGCAGTAAACCCGGACAACCCAGGAGCACAACCAACATATTCATCCTCAACCTGAGCGTGGCTGACCTGTCCTACCTCCTCTTCTGCGTCCCTTTCCAGTCCACCATCTACATGCTACCTACGTGGGTGCTCGGGGCGTTCATTTGCAAGTTTATCCACTATTTCTTCACCGTGTCTATGCTGGTCAGTATTTTCACTCTGTCGGCGATGTCCGTGGACCGTTACGTGGCCATCGTCCACGCCAGGAAATCCTCCTCGATCCGGGTGGAGAGGCATGCCATGCTCGGAGTGGTGCTGATCTGGACCCTGTCCGTGGTCATGGCAGCTCCCGTTGCGCACTACCAGAGCATCGTGGAGAGGGAGAACAACAACACCTTCTGCTGGGAGGTCTGGCCGGAACACCAGAGGAAAGTCTACGTGATGTGCACCTTTGTGTTTGGATACCTGCTGCCTCTCACTTTGATATCTGTCTGCTACGCAAAGGTGAGCGCGCACGAATCGGACTCAATTTGTGCCCATGAATATACAATATTAATAACGAATTTTCAAAGTGTTGAACAAATGAATGCGTTAACTTGTTATTCAGATCGCATTTCTCTCTTTTACAGTGTAAAAATTACTTATTTTTATCAACAGTGGATTGATTTGTAAAAAGAAAAAAGAAACAGGTTTAAGTGTTCCTTAAAACATCTGCCCAGATGTCTTTCTAAAAACAAATAAAAGTGGAAACATTTGGCAACTCACATTCACATGTACGTTTTGTCTTTTCAGGTTTTAAATCATCTGCACAAAAAGCTCAAGAATGTCTCAAAAAAATCCGAGCTCTCCAAAAAGAAGGTTGGTGGAAGCAATTTTCTTTTGCCTCTGATCCAAATCGCTAAATTTGGAGTCGTGATTGAACAGTTCCCTGGCTGAGCGGTTAATATGCTCATTAGGTACAGATAAAAATGCCTGCACTCTTGAACTCCATTTACAGCTCTCATAAAAATTGAGACTAAATTGCCGATTGGGGTTCTTGTGATGCCGTGAAGTGTCATTTTATTGCATTTGGCTCAAAACTCAGCACGACCTTGTTTCCCAAAAATAAAGGTATGAAATGTAAATAAAACACTGTGCAAATTTTCTGCATTTATTCAGAATTTTTTTTTTTAGGTGGGCTTAGATGGTCTTTAGATGACACTACAGTTAAAAAAAACTGACACAATATCCAGTTTACTGGTTGGCTCGGCAACACCTGTGAAAACAAACTAAGACTATAAGCCAATTTAACAATAAAATGTAAAATTATGTGAATGAATAAAGATATAAAAGAAAAAATCAAGAAAAAATAATATTTCTGAAGTCTTAATATGTCTCATAGCTGATAGATTAGTCAGTGCCTGTGTTTAGTTTGGTATTATATCTGATGCTGATGATATATCTGTTGACCATAGTGGTCAACACATTCACCTAACATGCAAAAGATGCTTAGTTTGAGACTGAGGAGGCACAAACCTGTGGAAGGGTTGCATCAGGAAGATAATCAAACATGTGGATCCATCGGCTGTAATGACCAGAATAAGGGAGCTTTGCTATCTGATACATTTAAAGACATATTTTCTATTTATTTATTTATTTATTTATTTATTTATTTATTATTTTGGCAGTTTTGGTGCTCCATAGGGACTCTATGGGTCATTTGCTTTTAATGTGCACTGAGATAAACTGTAAAACTCTCTTGTGATTTGACCAATCAAAATTGAAAAATAGTTCTCGGGAAAGTCATCCACGAGGTTTGAGACCAAACAGCTTATCATCACCGTTTCAAAGACAGCATTCCTAATAGTGCACATGGTATGGATAACATCTATGAAGGCACCATCCATCCATCCATTCTCAGCCGCTTATCCTTTTCAGGGTCGCGGGGGGCGCTGGAGCCTATCCCAGCTGTCTTGGGGCGAGAGGCGGGGTACACCCTGGACAGGTCGCCAGTCTGTCGCAGGGCTCTATGAAGGCACCATTTTTGCTAAATAGTACACAACCCTTGGACAACAGCTTCCATCCTGAAGCCTTATTGCAGTGGACAAATGCCAAACTGTGTTTTGGGAATATTCCAACAGAATCACTCCATAGTATAAAAGTTAGGGTTTTAAAGTGCCTGCAGCAAAGACCTGACAGTGTATACAGTAAAGCAAAGTAACTCTCTACAGAGTGTTGTTAGAAGAGGCGGTGCAACATACTGGTCAAGATGTCGCTGTCTAAACTGGTTGTGCTGTTAGAATAAAAAAAAAATGAACAGATATTTTTCAAAAGCATTGGCACTTTTGATTCGCGTTCCTTCTAAACTTTCAAATAAGTATAGGGTTTAAATGCCTTACAAATTCATTCAGCTTTTATTTACATTTTACACTTTCCAACGTTTTTGGGAAATATGTTGTTACCATTATCTGACACGTCACCTGTGATTATCTCCTTTTCACAGACTGCTCAGACTGTCCTCGTGGTGGTGGTTGTCTTCTGTCTGTCTTGGCTGCCTCATCACATTGTCCACCTGTGGGTGGAGTTTGGCTCCTTCCCCCTGAACCAGGCCTCCTTCGTGTTCAGAATGGTGGCTCACTGCTTGGCCTATAGTAACTCCTCTGTTAATCCCATCATCTATGCCTTCCTGTCTGAGAACTTCAGGAACTCCTATAAGCAGGTTTTCTGGTGTCGGGCGCCCAGCGAGTGTCCTCTGAATGAAAACAGAGACCCCCGCAGCAGAATGGAGACGGCACCTTCCACTAATGTCAGTGTGTCTTATAAAGGTCACGACTCTCAGATCAGTAAAATGCTTTGATGACACTGGAGGTGCATCCTGAGTACAGCCTGCTGGATAATGGATTTTTTTTAAAGGCTGAAATTACTGATATGAAAGTTTAACAAAATCCAGACTTTAATATATCGACTGATATTTGTATTTTGAAAGACTTTAAAGAGCATGTTTGAATTGGGCCTTCGTTCCTCATTGTGGCACATTTGCATAGCTCACATATACACAAGAAGTAATCATTTTAAATGTCAGGAAATATGATCTCATTTCCTGCTCAAACAGGAGGAGGAATGAATCTGTGTAATATTTATAGACTGTATATAAAAGATTTACATGACTAAATGTCACCCATTGATTTGTGAAGTCTCATTTTGAAGGCTTGTTGTAAGTATCGTTGCTGTAAGCGTTTATGAAGCTAGAAGTGACAATACTTTTGTACAGGATGGTGAAGTGTTAAGGTATCAGGTAGTGATGATCAGCATCAATGCACTGGTGATTTGCACGGACAATGATAATTGCTAATTGGTACTAATTAACCAAAATCCAAATAAAATACTAAAACTTCAATCAACACAATAGAAGCACAGGTTTCTTTGACTGGTTATTTGTATAATTAAAAGTGAAATAAGTACCATTATTAATTAATATGAATTATTATAAGCTTTAATTCAAGTTAAATGTGCTGAGTTATTAAATGCGATTCTCATTACATTTGCCAAAAAGGCATACATGATCAAGATCAAAGCTACATTTCATACCACTTTTTAAACATTTATTTTCTACAATAACATTGAACATTTAGAACATGCGAGTTTATGGGTTTATGGGGTTTGACTCCCTTTTGGACTTCATCAATGATACAGGATGAAACAAAAAGATTCAATTTTAAAAGTTTATATATTTTTTAAACTAATGCATATAGAAACTTGCCTGGTTGAATATAAAGTTTTACATACTAAACTTACAATGTTTGCAAGTGCTCAAAGTCTGCTGATAGTCAAACTTGTTCCATACGTTTGTGAGGATGTGAATGTAGCCGCTGCTGTTGTTGTGAAACTCACAAATCTCCTTCTTCTGTCAGTATGTGTTTCGATTGTTACTGGTGACCAACGATTGACGCACTCAGAAATATTTGATTCTTTCTGATACTACGATCGTTGGCGCTTGGCCTAATTTTCATCCCCAGAGATGACCGCCTGGTGAATGTTTACCAGGATCAGTCAGAAGCTGTTGGACAGGAGCTTCTAGATATTGCTGCCAGATCCATTGATAATTACTATTTTGCCCAGCTTTAGATGATTAGTTTACAATGTAAAGTTTGCTTTGCCTAGACTAAAACCTATTTTAAAGACTCTGTCCCTGCTGCCTGTAAACACCTCTGAAAACTCACTAATGAATTTATTTTAGCTGAGTTGTGTTTATGTTTTGGATATGTGAAACCAAGCAACCAGCACAGACTTCCCCTATGGAGCCCCTGAAAATAACCAATTTTAATTATAATGTTTATGAGCATTGGCATAGAGTTTGTCATCTCAGTAAAACCAGTAAATTCAAATGAATTACAAATAATTCCTCAACAGAATTTATGCCAGATTCTGGGAAATTAGCTTAATATCTATACTGAAAGTTAAACTCCATCATGTGGTAGGAAAACTGAGTTTGGATGATTATGTAAGTGTAAGCATTGTTTTCAACACAGTGCATGCCCATGGCTGTTATCGCAGCTAATATGGTTAGACTGTGATTGGTGTTAACCATATATTGGTTTAGAATAGGTAAAGGTTCTAGTCATAGTTAATTATACCAAATCTCTTTGGCAGAAACTCAGAGCAGACATGCACATGTCTACTACAAGGCCAACTTTACATAAAAGGAAAAGTACTTCCAAACACTGACAGTACATACAAAGGTATGTTAAATGTGTGGTGAATAAAGATGCATGAATTTTATGACACAGTCAGATAAAAATTAGATTATTCTCTGTGAGTAAAAGGACTGACAGACTCTGTCTGCCTAATATAGTTTTTAATGTAATGTACATATTGTACAGTCTATACCAGAGAGCATCAGGGACATGAGGGTAAATGATAATGCATCGTTTAAATCACATTGTAGATAACCGTTCTGCTCTCAAAGATCAAAGTTGAAGGTTAAGTGTGGGTGTGTGTGTGTGTGTGTTTAATATAACTACTAACATATATAGTAGTTATATACTTGAAACCTGTTGCGTCGTCTGCTTTTGTTTGGAGGGAACATCTGATTTAGTGGTTTTAATCTTACAGGCAGTGTCTTTGTATGACATGTTTTCACTGAATGTGCTGAAACAATGTGCCACCAACTGCAAGCAAAGAAATGTATCAAACCAAAACGTGTAAGTGTACGGTACGTGTGTTCAAATTGTACAAAGACATGAATAATTTATGTTACAAACCAATAAACTCTTTTTAATAGCTCATGTATGCATGAATTATGTTTGGTGTTATGACTTTGCTCTGATGTAACCAGAGCAGCACTGAGCTTGCTTACCTGGCTTTTTTTATTGCACAGATTACATGCCGTTTCCTGTTTATCCCCCGGGCTGAATTTGATTAACTTTTGCAAACAGGTAACTGTGCGTGCTCCTTTCTGCAGCATTGTCTGCCCTCTGCAGGCATTATTACACTGAAAACTGGGGCAGTGCAGACTCAATTGCTTGTATTAGAAAAGAGATAAAAAGCAGTTGCACACAAATACAAACAATGCACGTAGAGAATGAGGTTTTAGATCTGAAAAGTGGATTTGCTTCAAAGAATCAGTAAACAGATCGTCTTTGGTGAAGGGTTCCTTTAATGCGAGCACATCATTGGTGGTTAGGCTGCTTAAAAATACGCTTTGCTTCTATTGTTGTCTATTTGTTTGTTACTGGGAGTTAAAGCAGGAACACACTCGAAGTAGCAAATACTGTTCAGAATACAGATGACAAACTTGTCAAGTCTAAATTTATAGTAATTTAACAATAAAAACATCTAAATATATTTATCCCATTTCATTTTGTTTCATTTTATTTCATAAAAATGTATTAATCTGGATGAAAACTCTTACATCGTGTGGTCGACTGCTCCCATAAACAACAAAAGGAAACATTGACTCCATAAAAATAGAAAAGGTTGATCACTAATAAATACTAAATATTTGATAATAATTAGAACTTTTAAAAAAATGTATTTAGTACATTGTTTACTTTTGTACAGTTTGGTGGCTCCACAGTGTAGTGGTTAACACATTTGCTTGGTAAGCAGAAGGTCTCTTATTTGATTCATTTGGTTTTTGCATCTGGTGTAAAACTCCAAGTCAAACACGCAGAGCTACCTGCTCTGGTGAGTCCTTGGGAGAAGTCACTTTATTTCCATTACTACAATTTTGAGGTACTTTTACTGTAACTGATCTCCACTCTGACTCACTTTTGGTTCAGTCTTTTTCTAACTGTGCTATCATAAACTTTGGGTTTTGCCATATCTGAGTATTGCACGTCTGGCGTGAATTTGTTGGACTGAAATTGTGGCACCGTGTTAATGTTGAATTCTTCAGACCAGCAAAGTGCAAACACGTCTGCTTTTCTAGGGGTAGTCACACTCGCTGACGACCAATTAATCAAGCATTTGATTAGCAGCACCTGACTGCTATTTACCCACATAATTCTCATAAATATGAACATGAAATGGTAAATTTGATTCCTTCTTTCATTATTTGATATTCTTTACTGTGGTCTTGTTCCTGAAAATAACCCTGAACATGATTGTATACAAACCCAAAGCATCATGTCTGATGCCTCATTTCACTTTAATCATTTCGTTCATAATGGACTCTGTTATGTAATATGCTCAAATGATACTCATCTTATTTTCCATTAGCTGAAAACTGAGTTAAAGGCGCAGCGTCACAGTGAGGGAGCATGATGAAAAGCTGGTTTGACTGCACGTCCCTCAGTCTTGAGATAGAAAAAAATATATATATCAGTCTCACTCCCTGTAACCAACGACTGCATCTGAGGTCTAAATAATATGAGGACGAAAAGGACACTTTAGTGCAGGAAAACGTTAGAAACCTGATTTTCCTGCTGTTAGTTAAAAAGCTGTTTTAACCTCAGTTGAACAGCAGAGGTCAGGCTTATACAAGTGTTGATATGCAAGCTTTTCTTTCTCTGCTCTGTTTAAATTAAATATTTCTGGAGTTGTAAAGAGCACACTTTAAGAATTTAGGATTAAAAGAACGATTATGATTTTTATTTGTGTGTGTGTGTGTGAGTGTGGGGTATTTATATTTTCTCCTTTCTCTTCCATCTATATTAACTTTTAATTTCTCTGCTGGTTGGAAATTAATTTCTCGATCTTGTATGCTAATCACTTTTGTTTCCTGAAACATCTCCCATTTGTCATTTCCCCTCGGTGGCAGCTGACTCCTCTATCCCTCCCCTGAGACTCCCACCCAGCCTATTGAATGTGTCATAAATAATATGGGCTAATTAGATATGAATTGATCGTCTGTAGGTCGCGGGCATTTTCATCCATCACTCTAAAAGCTGTTTAACAATAGATTACCTCCAAATAATCCTCCATGGAGCAGGTGAATGGGGTGGTGGGCCATTACAGCCTTGTTTAGTACGGGTCGCGGTTGGAGTCATAATTCTCCCGAATAATAAATATTGCTCTTTCACTGCTGTAGGTGGTGTTTTAATACAGACGAGGATATGAATCATTTCACGATTTCACCAGAGGGTTTTAGGTTCCATCTCAAAAATTTGCGATCATTTCCCTGCTTTATTTGTATTTTTATTGATTTTCTTTAAAATTATTGTTATTATTTTTTACTCCTGTGAGCTTAAAATTCTTGATTTTGGTCCTGTAGGACTAAAATGCGTAAAGCTCAGAGCACCAAAGCTGTAGACTCACAGAATGTATTTTTTCTCACTGATACATTTTTTTTTTAATGCTATATCAAGATTATTCTCAAAAGAGTACATTAATCAGTGTACAAAAGAGCTTTAATGTGTCTTGAGGGCAGAAGAGTCAAAATGTAGTTCAAAACTTGAATTGTGCATTTTAAATGAATAAATTGAGGGAACGATTAGCAAACCTGTGTAAGTACCTATGGAAAAATAAACTCTATAGATCAGAAAACACCAAAGCTAACAGTGGGCAGCGGTCTCGTTTATAGGCTTATATAAAAGATGGGAACAGCAACACCAAAGTGCCTTAAAACTGCATTCTGACTCCTCTTCTTGCACCCTGAAGTCCTGGAGTGTGTAGGGAAAATTACCCTGCTGTTTAACTTGATATACCTTTAAGGGTATGTTTTGGTGCACAGCTACTTTCCAGCTGTAACCACTCTGACATGTAGTGCCAATATCCCACATTTTGTTAAAAAGCCTGTGTTTTTGTAGCTCTGAGTATTCCGGTGTTTACATTATAACAAATACTATTGATGGAAGAACTGCACAACGCCGTGATTTCCTTGGTCCTCAGCTTTATGTTTAATGCTTATCAGCAGATGCTAAAAGATTAAACATAGTACAATTAACCATGGTGAATGGTTAATTGTACTTGTAAGGAAATGCTTAATGTGCAGATGTTAACCTGGCATGCAGTGTCACAGAGTTGCTATGGCAGCTGTTAGTTATTGTATATTATAGGGTTAAATATGAGCTGTTCACATTTCAGGTACATGCTTGGTGTTAAATCATTGTTTCTCTTTTAGTATTTGATGCTTTTCTTTTGTATTGATCTCCCGACTGCTTTCTGCATTAATTTTATGATGTGTGTGTGAAGTGTTGCAGAAATGCATGTGGACGTTTTTGAGCAGAGCTATGAACTAGATTACTCTAAATGAACTAATATCGCCTTGCAAAAACACAGGCATGCTGTATTTCAAAAACGTAAGAGTAAGAGACTGAGCGCTTGTCTTTGTTATCAAATACCCCACTGCTGAAAGGTCTTATGATCCAGTGTTGAAATGTTTATTTGAGTAAAAACTTCTGGTGAAAGCAGTTTTTAGGATATAAATATCTCATCCAGTGCTGTGGCAGACCTGAAGTTTGATCTCTATCTACCTGTCCTGGACTTTTCAGTTTTCCCACTTTGGCTGATGAAAAGATGCGGCGCTCCGGGCCGAAGACGACCGCGGCAGGCCTGGCTGTCACCCTCTCTGATTAATGGCCCTGCTGAAACATGTCCAGTCACATTAGAGCCCCATGTATCTCCCAGAGTCCACACAGGCCTGGCTCTTTGTTCTGATGGGAAATGGTGTCAGCCGCTCACTGCTGCTCGCCCAGAAACAGATAAAGATTTACTGTCATCAGAGGCCAGATTAAAGCGCACAAACGCAGACATTGATTTCTGAGAGGGAGAGAAGAGGAGAGGTGGGGAAAAAAAAAACCTACACATTTTGGGGAGGAAACTCATTCCAAGGCCAGCGGAGATATGATCAGCTTATTTGGGAGGTGGATAATATGGAGCCCTCTCCCAGAATGAACTTTGAAAGAAGTAAATTGTAAATATTGATTTCTGAAATGAACTGTCAATCTCACTCGGCGAGATTATTCCTATCATCTTGTTGAGAGGGGGCCAATGAATTCAAAACTGCGGACAAAGAGAGGGGCCTGCTGGATTTCTGTTAGGGGGCACTCAAAGGGGCTTTATTCGCTTAGTAATGGTTGTTCAGTTTCATCAGATAACAGCTGAGATCTCATCGGTGCTGAAAAATGAAATGAAGTGTGACTTCAGGTCCAGATCGCTGCTCCTGTCCACAAGGACATCATCAGAGAGGAGCTCTAATAAACTCTTTCCTTTGTGAATCTGCAGAACATTGCCCCAAATCTAGATCAACTCGCTGTTTCTGTACAACAAAACGAGTCTACTGATTACTCTGGAGTTGATATGAAACCGATTATAGAGAAGAATGATTGTAAGGATCCAAGACAGTAAAACAAAAACAAGTTGCTCAGTTTTATACTGATGAAACAAAATCATTATTGCGATACACCCCCTTTGTGTTTCCCCCCCATATTGCAGCATGAACACGCTCCCTGGTTTCTATTGTGAAAGTCTGGGCTATTCTGAGCCTTCAGAAAATCAAATGAATTGATTTAGAAATATTGAAGTTTCATAAGCACACGTGTCTGTTTAAAGCCTTTGCTGCAGTAATAAGGCTTTAAATCCACCAGACTACTGTGACGCTTCCAAACATCCCCAAATTTAGTCAGCAACATCTACAAAGCTAAAAAGTTCAACTGAATAACCTCCGGCTATGTGGATAGGAAACATTTTGATCCGTCCAGAGACCATATTTCAAAAATACAGACAGTTTGAGTTTTACCCAATCAAATTTGTGAATCAGAAAGTGAATAATAGCCTTAAAACAACAACTCTGTCATGACGATTTTATCAAACCTGCTTTAAAAAACTATATTTGGTAGCACAAAAAATAGATTCAAAGTAAATATTACATCAGTTTCAGTCTTTTTAATAGTAGGTGGCCTCTTCATTGAATATGTCATGCTTGGAAACCTTCAAAAGTGGTGTTAGTACAGGGGTCTGTACAGGTATCAACTGTCTGCTGTGACCCCAACCGGTCGCAGCAGGTGGCCCCGCCCCTCCCTGAGCCTGGTTCTGCCGGAGGTTTCGTCCTGTTAAAAGGGAGTTTTTCCTTCCCACTGTCGCCAAAGTGCTTGCTCATAGGGGGTCATATGATTGTTGGGTTTTTCTCTGTATGTATTATTGTAGGGTCTACCTTACAATGTAATGCACCTTGAGGCAACTGTTGTTGTGATTTGGCGCTGTATAAATAAAACTGATTTGAATTGAATTGTTTACTGGTTAGTTTAATCAGAGTAAATACACTATCAAACTGACCAAATCTTAATGTGTACATTTATGAGAGCTGAGGTGTCATAAGGGAAACAATGAGATCTCATTGTTTCCCTTCATGAACAGAAGGAAAAGCTGCGTAAAATTGAATATAGTGTTAGTTCAGCTTTCAGGTTCGGGATTGTCCTAAATGCCACAATCTCAGCAGATCACATTCCCAGATATGGGAAATCTCATATATGAGAAGATATTTATGGTTCTTTACCCTGCTAACAGGGGCAACTGCAAGCTGCTTTGCAACCCTGTAATATAATGCATATGTAGGGTGTTATTCCACGCCATAAGTACGTCTACTTTGCGTACTTTAAAAACAATATGAATGCAAATTATGTGAACTATTAAGCTACTTAAGTAGGATTATAACTTTTACTAATGCAAAAAGTACTTTTTAACTTCTTTCTTTGCAAAACAACTCTCCCACACACAATGTTTAAATTCTTGCTACTAACTACATGACAGAATTATAAATATTTGAAGGCGGTGGTACACAAGTGTGTTACCCACTCTTTTTTCAGCATCTGTTGTACTAGAGGACAGTATTTTCCTTCATGTATATATACTGGGTTTTTTTGGTTTTTTTTTTTACATATATACCCATATGTTCAATGTAAATGATCAATCGGTCTTTCAAGCTTGCTATACTGATTTTATTTGAGATTTAACTTTATGATTTGTCTTTAGACAGGACTAAAGACAAATCATAAAGTTAAATCTGAAATAAAAACACATGGAAGTGCAGTGGAGGGGCAGAAAGGTCCCAGAACAAACCAAAAAATAAAAGACTGTAGATGGAACTAAAATCTTCTTTTAGTGGGCCTCACTGAAAGGGGAACAACAAGTAAAGTGCTGGTAGATTGTTTCCAGGCCACTACTGAAAGAGAAAGAGGGGGAGAATTACAGCTTTGCACTCTGCATTTAAGGTGAAAAATGTTGTTGTATTTCTACTCGCAAGTGCAACTTTTGACTATCCAATAAGATCCCTGCTGTCTCTGAGATTTCCTTTGAATCCGCAACAGTATGAACCAGTTAAGTGGGTGCAGCCAGTTTGGACAAGGTTCCTTTATTCTACTCTGGGTTTTTTTTTATCACCTTCACTAGCCTATTTGTCTTTATTGCCAAGCAAATAAAGTTGTTTTTTTTAATTATCATCATAGTTATTACTGAATAATTAGTGCTATGCTTATTTCTCCTCATTTCAGTTGTTTTGCATATAAACTCTCACTAGGTGGCAGTGCACTTCTATCCATGCAAATCATTTCGAGTTTCCCTGCGCTGCATTTACGCTCAGTGTTTGAAGAGATAAATCCGTGAGGATTTGCACCACCTCTCTGTGCATCTGTTGCTGTTTGATGCAGTTGATTCTTCTGCCTTGGTGCTCCTTCGCCTTCTTCATCAGAGCAGCAGCTTCGCGCAGTCCCCCACCCCTTCAATTAGACTGAGAGCTCTTTGAGTTAAAGTAAAACTAATGACGCTCATTTTCAGCAGCACACCGCAGCAGTTTGTTCAGTTTCTGGCATTCGGGGTTTGATTCTGATGAAATGGGCACAAATGTTTCGTTTTTGGGTAAGAAAGCAAAACGTATGTAGCACGAGTGATTCTCATTTAGTTGTTCACTTTTATTTCACTTCTATTTGTATTTTACATACACATTTAAAGCATTTTTATCCATATGGTCAGAGGGAGTGGACTAATCGCTCTGATCACTTTTTTTCCATTATGCTTAATTGATTTAACGCATAGTGCCAGATCCCCCCGACCCCCGTCTCACTTTGACAAATGAGTGTCAGAGGCCAGCGGCTCTCAGCAGCTGTGTGTGTTCCTATCAAAACCAGCCTCGTAATGCAAGGACAGCGCCTGCAGCACTTAGTGTCCTTTAATTGCCATTTACATAGTAGGCTAATCATTATTTTTTATGTCCTCTATTAACCACTATCACCACTATCTCTGCTCTCTCTGGACTGAAACAATAAGCTGTTTGTCAGAAGTGATTCTCTGATGGACAGGTCACTGATGGAGGAAATGACACTGAGGGGAAAGGCAGCACATTCAGTTATATTGAAATAAAACACATTTTCATTTTGAATCCAGTTTATTATTTTATTAAAATCGGATCAACAGCATATTATATTCAACTGAGCATGTTAACCACTTAAGCACAGCCTTATAATAACGGATATGCTGGTTGTAAATACATTTTAGTGCAAAGAGTTTAGAAAAAATGGAAACATGTCTGCAAGTTGCTTGTTTTGTCCAACCAAAAGTCTAAAAACCTAAATGTGATCAATTAGTATTAATATAATTATAAAAACTGCTTGACTGAAAGTCACATTGACCCCATTTAACCCTCCACTTCTTTAACTAATACCTTCAGCAGTGTTATTGTAGGGTCTACCTTACAATATAAAGTGCCTTGAGGTGATTGTAGTTGTGAGTTGGCGGTGTATAAATAAAACCGAATTGAATTGAAACTGAATTTGCTGCTCTGTCTTTGGTTTTTGTAATGTGTGGGGGGCCAAAGAAGACTTTGCTTTGTTTAGGTCGTGTCATTGATGAAAGATCAGAAGAGGCCTAAAGGCTGAAAACCATTTAGCATTTCATTAAAAAAAACAAAAAACAAACATGTAAAGCACTCTCAAAAGAGACATTTGGAGCAAGCAGGGATGACACTACATTTAGAAATAAATGAGCAGAGGATTTAAATGCCTCCCAAAACTTCCCATTATTCCTTTATATTTAGTATATTGTCAACCCAAAGGGGAATATCGCCCTCTTAATTAACTGAATGCTGTCATGACATTTTAAATGATATTTTTTCCAACAAACAAAACTTAACTGCAGCACAATTTATTGTCATTTTTTCATAATCTAATTTTTTATATTATTGCCTTCACTGTGACAGTCGACAATAGCAGGAAGAGAGCAGGAGAATGAGGAGCTGTGGCCTGCAGGAATTCTGAAACCCTTTTTAGCAGAATTATGTTTGGTGCAGACAAGATATTTTTGACAAAATAAACTCATAATAGCCTTTCGGCATATTATACAAGAAGTGGTCTGAAAAAGCCCTCCTGCATTTACTCCTTTCTGACCGCTGGTGTAATTTCTTGAATGGACCATGTTCACCTGGGTGAAAAGGTTTGAATCCATAGACTGTATATTAAGATGGACCTAGTCAACGTGACATCGCCCTATGGTTCATGAAGTCCTGACCATAGTTTAGCAAATGAACTTCATGTTTAATTCATTATGACCTGAAAGAAGAGACTCAGCTGATTATAAACTCATCGGGAAAGTGTTTACAGAGGTCACAGTGAGAGTCGCCCCCTGCTGGCCAAGGCGTTTCTGTGTTGGCTTCACTTTTCAGATCCAAAACCATCTTTCATAATGTCTGTGTTCTAATCATCTGGTGGGAGGGCCTAAGAACAGCTGCCTTTTCTGCCTTTTCCTGATTTCATCCTACTGCAGCTTCGAAGTAGATCTGTTCATAAAAAAATCAAACCTTTTGTTGTTCCCAAGAATACAGTCAGGACAATGATGTTGTTTTTTCTTCTGTAAAAATACCCTAAAATCCACTTAAAATCAAAAGAATCTTGTTTAGTCAATAAAAACAAATTAAGGTTAAAACCCGACTCTTTATCAACAGTAATCCTGCTCGTTGGAAGTGACCAGTCACTCTCACTTATGTCACAATCCAGTGCAGAACACATGTCAAAGGACACTTTGGATGCACCGCCTCAAGTTATGTTGAGTTGGTTCAAGGTTAGGGTTAGGTGGTCATTATGATGCTCGGCCACGACTTAGACCTCACAGACTTAAAGTGCCTGTTTTGAGTCTGCAAAGTTCAATCTTAAAACTAAACTGGGCAGAAATGTTAATATACTGGTTTCTTTGCTGCTTGTGCATCTCTATATTCAACTAGGATGATAATAAAATGAATATACTACAGATAGTAACTAAAACAGACATATTTCGAGTGGAGGATTCATCAGTATTTGACTGCAACATGATATTCATGTTTTTTTTTCCTTTAAAATCTTAATTTATAAGGTTACAAAGTGACTGAACCTCTATCTATCAGATACATGTTAAAACTCCACAGTACTCTGAAATTTGTGGGGTAGAGGTATAAAACATAAAAGAGAAAGTTCAAATGCATGTAATTCTACCCTAAGAGCAGTACTTAAAACTCCACCACTAAACTAAATTTTTCTCTCTGAGTTTGTATTTGCACTTTCAGAGCTGTTTGATTCTCACTCTAAACTTTGACGAGCCGTGCTCCGTGCCAGACCTGAACCCCGGTTTATCTCCCTTTCCACGCATCACAGAGTAATAATGACAAATCGGGGCGATGTTTGCTAATGATTAGTGGAGATTGTTTCAGCTCACTTGTAAAAGCCATGTTTAAGAGCTATATTTATTGTTCCATTTGCACATTTTGTGAGTGTGTTTAAGAGAGGACTAATCGTTATTAATTAGGGTCGTTGTTCTACTGTGTGTGTGTGTGTGTGCGTGAGCGAGGATGGGAAAGAGAGTGCATTTGTACTTGCATGCCTGTGTTTATGCATGTGTCTGTTCCCTTTGTATGCAGATGTGTTTGTGTGTCTGTCAGTGCATGTGCATACGTGTGTGTGTGTCTGTGTGTGTGTGTGTATATATTTGTGTGTGTGTGTGTGTGTGTGTGTGTGTGTGTGTGTGTGTGTGTGTGTGTGTGTGTGTGTGTGTGTGTGTGTGTGTGTGTGTGTGTTTTAATATATTCATGGAGGTTAAATACCAGGAGCCTGACAGCTTTGGAGACAGACCTGAACGGTATAAGGAAATGAAAATGCTGTGAAGAGTAATAAATGGATTAAACCCCATTTAGTTGTTATAGGGTGTCTCACATACATGACTGAGTCAGGCTTTGAGTTGCCACAGTCCTTTTTTGTTAAATAACACATTATAGTAAAACTTAAGTATAAATGTTAGCCTTCCTGTCTCAATTTCAGCACAAAATTAAGTTTCTTCGCTGCTTTTCTATTTTAATTGATTAGCATCACACCAATCTGGAAACCCAGGTTTGTCATTCTGTAAACAAATCAGGCAAAATTTAGAAAAGCCAGTTCAGCCAACTGGATCTTCTTCTGCCCTCCTGAAAAGAGATTGATCACTAGAATCGGGATATTGTGTCAAACTTAACCCAGTGTGTATTGGGGAAAAGTCAAGGTATACCCTAGACAGACCATCAGTCTGTCACCTTGTTAACACACATAAGCTGTGTATGAATTCAAGGAGCGGAGTGTGTATTCAAGACTAGGTACATCTCGATGGGCAAAGGACACTCGGTGTGAAAACTCTGTTTCATCAGGGGATCTCCAGTGAGCGTAAACATATGTGGAAACACTGGATTCTGGGACCATTGAAGATTTGTTAAAGAAAAATGTGGAAATCAGAAAATTAACAATATTCCCTGCACATATACATAAATAATATTGGAATATTCTAGAAACAACAGAAAAATTTGTGCAGGCACCACACATGCAATAATGAACCATGACACCATTTTTTCTGCAATACGAGTGATTAAAAACAAAGGTCAAAAGATAATGTCGTTAAAACACGATTAAAAATGAAAGCGTATGCTGTTCACAGAAAGAAGCAGTTAGTTTGTAGTTGAGATTTAAAGTGTTTTGTGTTCGTTTAGAGAGTTTTATTTTTATGATACAGACCTTAGCTTTGGTTAAAGCCAACATTTTATGATCCCTTTTTTAGTATCTACAGTAAAAAGGAGTCACGGTGAGTGATTTTCTATTTTGAGACTATATTAAATGAACTGAGGCCCTCACCGCCTCCTCCCCTCTACAAACACACATAATCTTTTTATTCATCCATCTTATTATTCATTCTGCTCTAACGGCTTGGGAGTACTTAAGCAGATTCTGGTTCAGTCTGCTCTCAAAGTGTTAAACAGATTGGGAATGGGGGGATTTATTTTAATGAAGGTGAGTGTGTGTGTGTGTGGGTGGGTATGACAGGGTGGTGGTCAGTGGCACAAAGTGTCTGAAACTTGGACGGGTTAGATTAACTGTGAGCATGATCTTCACTGAGCTCATTTCTCCCCTTCTGTGACAATGAGCGTGACTGACTGATACACACACTCGCACACACACACACTCACAGCTAACCACCTTTCCATTAGCTCACCAATCCCACCTGGTATTTTAATCTAGATTTAGGCTCTAACACGTATCAAATGATGGCCTTCTGCTTACAAAGTAATTCTAAACCCTTTCTATACCCTAAACTCTCGTAAACAGCGTCTCAGGAACAGATCTGGAGAACCTCTGAAAGATTAATCAACTAGTTATTAAAGGAAAATCAACTAAAGTCATTTTAATAAACTGGATCTTTGTCTTCATTCAGAATAGTGGAAATAAAGTATCCAAATACACATTTAGCTGTTTATTTTAACACAGTTTGTTTATTTGACATGTATGCAAATCGGTGTGTGATTAATGAGATACCTCATTTTCATATTTAAACAATTTGCCTTCAGAAAAACTTGGCCGAAAAATAACTTTGGTAACATAAGTAACAAGACTTCATGGTGATATCTATTACTTTAAAGAGTGAGTATTCCAGGTAAAAATGTATGATTTTACTACATATATCAATAATGATTGTTTCCTTATATTTCAAGTAAAAACTCTGCATATCAGTGGCACTTACACACACCAAAGGTTCCAGTTTTATTCCTTATTATATTTTGAGGGTTTTTAAAGAGGACTCACTTCAGATATCTCACAGACCCTCAGTGAAAATTTACTCTTTTTTTTTTTTTTTTTTTTTT
>VURO01049437.1:60215-72258 GCA_015108175.1 Pelvicachromis taeniatus | reverse complement strand
TTTTCCAGGCTTTGCCACCCCCCGCCTTGCCCCTTTTTCTTCCTCCTCTTGGCCGTCTCTCTCGCTCTCTCCCTTTCTCTTTATATTTCACGATAACAGCAATAATTCCATAAAAGTAAGGTCGTTGTACTTTGTCCCGATTGCTCTCTAGCCTGCAGCTATCTGCAAACTTAAGGCTAGATAGGTTCCAAACAATCTAAATGAGGGGAACCTCGACTTTCTTCTGAAAAATCATAAAATGAACATGCAAATGGACTCGAGCTTCCATGACCTCCCACTTTCCCGGCGCTCGAAAAAAATTCAAGCATTCCTTGTTGAAATCAATGAAATGCCAGCATCATTTCGGAGAAGAGGTGCATTTGGACACTGACTGCAGAATGCCACCAATGACGTGTAGTTAAATATTTACTGTGTATGGGTGGAAAACTGGAAGCAGAAATGAGTCACACAGGGAAGGTTGCACTGACCCTTTGTATCCACAGTATATAACTAATGACCAAAGGCGAGGTTTCGGGTTTAACCCTATACATGACCGTGGCAGCATTTGTTCAGGCATGACAGCTCCACAACCCATGCACTGGCTATCCTGAGACCGTCATTATCACATACAGTATATCCTGAATATACAGAACCAGGAAGGTTTGTTTTCCTCAAACTTTGAAGGTACAATAACAGAAAGAGGAAACTGAAAGGCAGTTGAACTCTGCAGTTCTATTCAACAGTCATTAGATCGATAGATGGGTGGATGAATGTACCCAGAAAAGTACCATCAGATTTTGATCCAGCACACAATATCTTAGTGGAAAGAGTTTGATTGGCAAGTACTTCATTTTTCAGCATAGCAATGATTCCAAACACACTTGCCAATGCATTGAAAGCATACCTGGATCGAAAAACAGTCATGAATCCAGATCTCAACATCGCTGAAACAGTGTGGAATCATCCTGACTGGGTACGAATGAGAAGAGTACAAAAGACAGCCAACATCCAAAGAAGAGCTTTGAATGTCCTTCGACAAGCCTGGAGAACTGTTCATGAACACTACTTAAATAAATGAAAATAAAGCTGCCTAAGAGAGTTCAGGCTCTGCTGAACAATAAAAAAAGGTCGTACTTTTCAAGCTTGTTCATATACTGTATTTCTATTTATGTTTGCAGATGTTTTAAAGAATGACTCAAGATTTTGCACAGTTCCACATTACTGTTATCAGATTGAACTCTTGACTACTTACAAAAAGTTTCCAGCTTCACTTGAACATTGCTCCCACTCTAACTGATTTCCACTCCACTCTGACAGGGGAGGAGATGCGATTTTCCCAAAGTGATCACTATTAACCAATCTATCTGGCTCAGTCTGATGTCATTTTAAATCACATGCATCAGCAATGCTGTTTTATTGGGTTTGTGGGAGTTTTAAGAGCGGAACATGTTCTTACATTTGCTGCTCGGTAGCCACAGCTTGTTGGTTGCCTAAAACAAGGGAGTATATATATCACTGTCAAGACACAGCTAGACGATGCTTGGCAGTAGCATTAGTTCAGCCCATTGCACTAACTGACTGCTGCTGGTTCCATGACAGCAACCTGCAGCAGTCAGAAATAGCCATTTAGGACTAGGAATAACCAGAGCAGACAGAATTCGTTAGGTCATATATGAGCCCAGCTGTTTGCTATTGCAGTCCTGTCTCTCACCAGAGTCCTGAACTTATTTCATCAGAATATCTGATAAACTTAATGACAACTAGCCTCACCTCACCCGCTCCACCAGGCCTTGCTCTTGTCTATGTTTAGTCATGTCTATTCTTTCTCTTTGATGCTACTTGATACAGCCAGTCAGCCAAATATGAGTTCACAGTTAATTAGTCAGTTGTATCTATTTATACTATACCAGCTGACGTGTCTAGTGTTGACTACTGCTTGTTAAAGATGTGTTTATTGAGCTTCCACGAGTGTTTGTGAAAAAATTATATAATCAGACACATTTCATAGTGGGTTGGCTGTGATGTGCCAAGTTCAGTGGCAATTTAAAGGGCAATTTGAGACTACAAATGGGGGTGGAGGCAGGACTTGACTGGTACATTGTACATGTCTATAAAGAATGTTTTTTAAAAAAATATATAATCAGGATAGCAAGTTAGTTCAAGCCTCTGAATGTTCTGCTGATTGTGAAATATCTGTCAAGTATTACGTACAAAATTGTGAGCTGTTTCCACTCAAGTTGCTCTGTGTGCTATTTAAAGAAAGAAATAAGTGGAAAGTGTCTAAATCTAGATATGACAAAGATAATCAGGATCATTAGTAGCTCTTTGAAGATAACCTTTATGACACTTCATAAATGTTCAGCCTCTGTCACTGACAGAGCAACAACACAATTAGTAAGCAAAGTAAGTTATAAGGTAAAAACAGGGTCCAGAGTATGCATGCACACCCGATATTATTGGTTAGCAAATTGAACTTCAGCCAGATGCTTTTGGTAGCCATCAATAAGCTTCTGGGATAATTTTAGCTGGATATTTGAGCATTCTGCTTGGCAGGTATTACAATAATTAGCTTCCTGACACTTTCTGCAATGTATCAGTAGCACTAGCAGGAAAACAATCCCATGGAATCACCACCATGCTTAACACTTGTTACAGTGTTATAAGGTTTGAAAACCTCACCTTTAATTTTACAAACATACCTCTTCTGAAGGGAGCGGTAAAAAAAACCAAAAAAAAAAAAAACCCAGCCAGCATTATTATTACTGCAAAAAGGTATCGCCTGATGATAATTAGCTTAGCTTAGACAAACAACTGGAATTAACAGAAAAGAGGTAGAAAAATGTGGAGTTTACACATCAGATTCACATTTTTATGTTGTCTGTTTTTTGCATGAAATAGACATGAAATATGACACGTTTGTAAATGAGCAATAAATGAGCCAATACGTGCACCAAAACCAGAGAAACTGCTCCCACTCCAAGCTAACGACTTGCTACCTACGGTCTAAGGCTGGTATCAATCTCATCATAAAACTTTCAGTGTAAAAGAACATTAGTGTATTTTATCAAATGTCCAACTATCGATTTAACATACTGGTAAATATGTGATATCAGGGTAAAATCGCTCTCTTTTCTTCAGACAAATATTAGGGCATGTTTTGCTAAATCATTCAAGACTTTTTCACCATACGTGGTATGTGCTTCTGCACTGGAAACCATCTGACCTTTCCATAGTGATTCAAAAAGCACTTTGCCTTTCTATTTGGAGTCATGGAAAACCACACCTCCCAAGCCTCCACGTGTGGAGTCAGTCAGTAGCTACATTGAGAGCGTGCCTGACCTGGGATGAATGCCTGTGGAACATGCTCATGCAGTAAGAGCTACATAGGCTGCAAGTTGCAACACCAAAAACAAAAGCAGGATTGCAGTAAACAATTTTTGGTGAAATTTAGAATTTGATTTTGTCCGTCATTGTTGTGTTGATTCAAATGCCTCTGAAACAGCAAACTTAGAAGGGACGATAATGGGGTTAAAGTGGGTGATGGGTAAAGGAAGGTAAAGCAGAAAGAGGACAGTAGCAGAGGGTCACAGGGAATTTACTGACATTTCTTGATTTGTAACAGTAACAGTATAGTATATATTGTGTCATATTTAAAAAATGACACACGTGTCTTTAGAAGAATGTGTAAAAACTGTTCAAATATAAAAGCACTGGCTGTTTAAACACTGTGCTTTATCATTGTGACGCTGTTATACTATCTCAGATACATTGTTTGTAGCCTGCTGCGTCATTACTCACTGACCATAGCAGGCTCTATAGTTGCATACACCCCACAGGTCCTGCCAAGGGCCAAAGTTGGTCTGTGCATGTTAGTGGATTATTTCTAGCTGCTTCGGGTGCTCAAGGTGGAAACTAACTCGTTGGCATATTTTCCTACAGTGACTCAGTGTACATGCTTGTGACCATGACGTCACCATAATTCGTCCGTCACTTTGGGTACAGAAACGAGTGTCAGATGGATTAGCTGATCTGGTCCAGGTTCGAGGAAGACGCGCTCATCATGTCATCTCGCAAAGCATTTGAGATGTTATCGAATTTCTATCAGTTGCATTCCTGCTTTTGTTGTGCAACGCTAACAAGGATATGAACCTTGTGACTTATCCACATAAAAAAAAATAGGACATGTATGATGTATGAAGACAACACAGATTGAAAAATAGCATGTTATCATTCCAAAGTAATAAGAGAGCGCCATATTTGGAGTATTAATTCGGTAGAAAGAAAACGGTGGGGAATTTAACTCCAAACACATTTGACTATCCTCACTGTGTGGCATCAGACTATGGGGCATGTAGACAAACTGGCTAAACTTTAAAAAAATAACGTTTGTTTTTCCTTTTCAGCCTAATATGCAAGATATGACTCAATGGATTAGCCTTCTTTACATGTACATGGCACATGCCTAGCTTCCTTCAGACAGTGCAAGTTACCACGTGCTATAAGGACACAGCTTTTTTTCAATAAATCTGCAAATAGGAAATGTCACATCACCAGGGTAATTTAAAGAATTTCAGTGTTAGTTGGAAAGTTTCACAACAGCACAGGTGGCAGAACAGATACAATGACATGAAGGTTTCAACACAGCTCAAGAGGAAGGAAAGGCAACCCGGAGGTGCTCCTCTGGTGTTATTTACACTTTGCCTCATTTCCTCTTTTGGCATGTTGTGGCTGCACCCATGTGAGTGCAGCCACGCACACGCGCGCACACGCACGCACACAAGCGAGTATAACTGTGCAGTTGAAAGGACAACAAATAACTAGCTGCACTTTCATGATGAGTGTGTATGCGTGCTCATGTGCACCAGTGTGTGAATGCATCCTCACGTGCCCAGGCACATCCACTAGATGTTTTGGAAAAAGGCAACGGAGCAGTTTAAACCAGCTGAGGAGAGTCTGCAGGAAAATGCGCTCGAAAAATCCCCAGGAGGCACAAAAACACACCCCAGGCCTGGCGCACCGCATGGGAGTAAGTGTTCTAAAGAGGCGAGGGGAAAGTGTGTGTGATTCTCTGTGAAAGGAAAATTGCAATCACCAAAGAAGTGACCAACCCTGGCAAAGGACAGTGGAGCAATCTGATGATATTTGCACTCAGGGATCAGTATTTGGTCCCATGTTTGGGAAGAATTGAGCGTCTAACTGTGGCATGTAGCTGCTAGTACTCCTGCGCTTAGGGGCCTTTAGGGTGTATCATTACTGTTACATTAAATGTAAAGGTGATCAGTGGACCACCTGTCTACTATGGCAATCACTGTGTAATAACTAGGTTCACAGAACACGTAAAGTAGTGTTATTCAACAGTTCTTGTTGTAGTAATGTGATAATCTTTGTAATAATTATAATAATTATAATGTTTAGTTAGCTGAATGTCAATATTAGATATATAAGTTAAGGGATACCATAACTCGAAGCTCTATAGACTAATGCAAGTTATGTACTGACAAAAGGCTTTAGCTTAATAATTGATACAGTAGTCCTAAACTGTGGTGTGTCCCGTCAACGACAAAAGTCTCAGTGTCAGCGATAGGACCTGACAATTGTTATGGGGTTAGCCAAGCTGCACATTTATATTGGTGTGGCACAGAAAGTGACATCTCTTTTATCGACCGAGAAGTCTTTTCTACTTTAATCTTTTATTCAGGTATGTCAGACATGTACACCACGGAGTGTGAAACAGTAAGCTTTTTATGCAGCCGTACATTCAAAAAACAATTATGTTTAATTAAGCTCATGAAATAACTGAAATTTTAAATAGAAGGCTTGTCGTTAAGAGGTGCTCGTGTGGGTACAGCAGTCTTAAGAAATTACAATTGCAAAATAATGTTTGCAAAGCCAAGAGAAATAGGAATTTCTCTCTTTCACTTTGTAACAATGTTAGTTGTGTGGGGTGGTCAGATGGTGGGCACACATTATTGGTGTCAATGGCCACTCCTTGGCTTAGTCACTGGCTTTGCAATATTTCCATCCTCCTTGCTGATACCTCTAACCATTTGTTTCCTCGTGAAAGGCTCAAGTTTTTGGTTTGGCAGCTCATAAACTCAAAGTTCACGAGTCCATTTGTTATACATAAAATTAGAAAAGAGAAGGAGACAGCTTGACACAATACAAAATAAATAGAAAAGCATGCCAGTTAATCATTTTGTTTCCATTGACATTTATTGTGTGACTATTTTGGTGACTTATATATACTTGGGGTTCTTCCAAAAACTTCTGCAAACAGCAGTCAGACATGCATCACGTCTGTGTTTTGCTGATGATTTAGATTGAGTCATGACAAATGTAAAGCCTGACTGAACCTAAAGTGGAAATCTAAATCTGCCCCGTGACTAACCACGGAGAGTTGTCTGTTTTCAGCAGAGGCACAAAAGGCCAGACTACTGGCATCACAGAAACAATATATACGTGCCTGTGTGTGTGGTTCTTACCATTCACTATGAGATGCACAGGTATACACGCCTACTTGTTCGGGGCTGTACTGTTTGTATATACTGTACACACAAGATGGGTCCCACCCAGCTGATGCACTCCCTTGTAGCATGTGACACCTCGAGTTGAAATGCCAAACAGCCACAGTCCTCATTGTCAGCAGGAAGGCAGATATTTTACACATCTCTCACGGCGAAAGTGGGCTTCACATTTTCTCGCACAGACATGCACAGATGTGCCGCCGCCTTCACTTTTTTTCCTTTATTCTTCAAGGGAAGATTAAATTTGCATTGCCTTTTGTTGACAGCTATTGCATCTTTTAGTTTTTATTCATGCATGCTGCTGTAAAATGCGTGTGAAACCACTCAAATCTGCTAATTACAGCCTTGAATTGACAAAAAAAGGAACGAGTAAATGTCTCTTTTCGGTAATGAGTAATTCAGTGAAGATCATCAAAGCGCTACTAAACTCGAAACAGACTGGGGATATGGAATAACTCCAAGCTTAATTTAAGCAAATCTGCAGCATGTTTTTGCCTCTCATGTAAATGTGCCCCACCTGGTCTGCTTTTAGGAAGCGAGTGCAGTTCTACACACAACAGACTTTTTCCTGTCTCGTTGCATTGGTATGGCCCAGTATGTTTCACGGCGCCACAAATACATCCTTGTGTTGAATGATTTTTTTTTTGAATTCTTTACAAACGATAAAAGAAACCGTAAGTGGCAGATCAGCGAGCGTGTCGTCCTTTTGTAGACGCACTAATTAATCTTCTAGGTGCGTGTATGTGATACTTTTATACCTGCGTGTCTTTGACTTGGCTGCTCATTTCTGTGTGAATATGCATACACACATACGTGAGAACAGAAAAGCACTTTTCCCCCTCTCCCACAGAAATACTCAGTGCAATGATTACCTGCCTTGCCACTCAGGGGGCCATTTGCTGTTACCACAAAGCTGATTATCTCACCTCTACAGCAGGCTGTGTTTGCAGCTTTGCAATTTTTCTCCCAAATGCCCACACTTCTATTTGTAGAAATGTTACCTAGCTGGCACAGGCAGAAATATATTTGTGTTCGTGTGGATGTTTGCGTCTGGGTGAGTGTTTGCGGCAGCGCTTGCTTGCCTGCGTGTGTGTTTTGCGGGTGGGTGGGTGTTTATGTGGAATGGGAAGGCTGTAAGAATGGAGGAATGGATGACACAAACAGGGCAAAGTGGTGGGAGGCTGGTGTCAGGGCCCTACTCCCACTACCAGGCTGGATGCAGTATCTGACAGCTGACTGAGAGTCTGCAGGCCCCCTCTTTACACAGACCCACCAAAAGGTCAGCACTTCAATCAGCTCCACTCTCTGGATGCTTCTCTTTCTCTCTTACTGCTGCGAAGCCTCAATCTGCCCCCTTGATACACACTTAGCCATGCTTGACCATATCTCACAGGTGGAAATTTTCAGGTTTCACTTACCAGAAAGCCACCCCGGAATGTGTTTATGTATCTGTACCATTTAACAGCTACTGTACATTAAAGCGAGCTCCAGGCCCGATGATTATGCACACTAGATGATATGTGTAATTTTAGTGCACTTTGGTGTGTGGAAAATTGACATCCTCGTAGCTGGCTCATTGCTCAAAGCGTTTAAATTTTCCAGACCTTTAATTTCCTCTCGATTCCTTCACAGGTCTCTCATTTGCCTCCACACATCGGGCGCTCTTAATATCCTGCATTCTGCTACCTGGGAAGGATCTACTCTCCAGGTTATCAAATAACTAATTAATCTAAGACTTCTGGTAACTATACAGCACAGGCAAAAAATTGAACATGAAAACAACTTATATAAATAGCCTGTTGCTGTTTGTTTTTTCTGCTGAAGATGACTTCCTGTTAATGAATAATTCAAGCTGGGATGTGACACTTTTGTTTAAATGCAACGTTTGTGGTGTCTCATCTGTCACTCCCCGTCTTACGCATACCTCCCTTATTACTCACCTGATACATTGTTTTATTTTGTTCATTACCGAGCCTGATAAATTAACATTTCTCCCAGCGCTGTCAGCTACATAAATTATCATTAACGCGATGAGTGAAATGTCAATGGTGGCGCATGTGAAGTGTGTCCCGTGATTTCATGAGGCTAATAAGAGCACCGATATAAAGAGACGAAGAGGGTTTAGGTTTGAGAGTCTCTCGACTCCGTTTCAAGTCTGATGAGGTCAAAGTTGCTCCACAAAGTCGGTAACTAAGCTTGCAAGAAGTCATGCAGGAAAACATCCCACCGTGTCACAGTCAGTGTGTGTCATGCTGGAGCCTGTGCCAGTGCATAAAGAAAATATTACGCTTCGACTTTTTCCATTTGCTTTGTGATTCACTCTATTGGCCACTTTACTAAAATGACACATGCTTGGACACAAGCCCAAGTATCCCCTGCTTGTTTTATGGGGTCGCACATTCAAAAGCAATTATGTTATTTAATTGTTATTAGTCCATAACTCAGTTCAACAAAGATAATGACTTGTGGGCATCACCTGTAGCATGGTAACTATAGATCCCAGGTAAATACCAGGCAACAAGTTACTAGAGTATGACTGTTAATTCATAAAACTGCTGCTTCAGCTGATATTTGGATTTCAGTAGGGATTGCATCTATGGGCTAAATAATAATACAATAAATTGTGACAGTCCCTTCATAAGCGGAGGGCAAGAGATAAAAATGCTGTGCAGTGTGACATAAAGTGTGACAAGAAAGTCACATCTACAGCATGTTAGCAGCCCTGTAAGGCTGCACGTATCATTAACCACTGAGAGCGGTTTGCTCAGCTAACATGCTCCAGGTCAAATTTACAATGTTCTCCAACTAAGCAGATTGCATGATAGCCTGCTAACTTTAAAATTTGCAAATTTAAAGTAAACAGAGGTACCGGACGACGGTGATGGGAATTCGCATTTGGCTTGTAGATATTACATTTTACTAACGGCAAAAACTGAGTTGCAGTGCAAGTTTCTTGAACAACCAAAAGTGAAATAAAAGTCACACGAAGAGCAGCAGCCATTCTTTCCTGATAGTCTTGATTATTTAAACAGATTGCTACGCAGTAATTCTTTATGAATCGAGCTGACTACGCTGTATTTCCAAACAACACTGCATTGGAGCAAGCGCTTTAGAAATTACATCATTGCCTAACACAATGATTCACATGGGCTGGTCCTTTTTATTGCCACTGTGGTTGACTCAGTAAACAGAGTCCAGTGAGCTCTCCCAAAGCTGCCAGCTGCTTTGTGTTAGAGTACCACTCAAACGTGACACCGTGGACTGTCATAGTGTGTATCATGTTATTCGCTCCTGGGTGCAGACAGTGCAATCTTTTAATTACAGTACATGGGGATCCATGGTAGATGTGCACCGACTTACTATCACAAACCTGATCTGCTCTGAAACACCACCAAATGGCTCTTGAGTAAGGGCTCTCACTGGATACTCATCGTCCTTTATCAGCGCGCTGCACTTCACTGTTTCTATACCACCGAGCAGCACTTAAACACTTGGGTCAGGCAGTTCATTTGTGAGACACTTCAGTAGTGTGTGTAGCTGAGGAAGAGGCAAATATTGCGAAACTCAAAATCTTTCACTACAAACTCATAGAGGAGAAGTTTAAAGCAAAACTAAAACTGCGAACCAAAAGAACTGGTTCCTCGTTTATAGGGCAGTGCTTTACAGACATCCAGCTGTTTTAGCTGCTCGACCGGACACATGTCAAGAGAAACGAGTTCACCTGGAAAGCACGCTGTCGTTTGCGGCTTCACCTTTCAGCATGAGCGCCGTTAAAATCTCACACAAACACGATGATGCGGCGCTTGGTTTCAACATCCTCCAATATAAATCTGGATTAAAGAAGTGGTGGTTTTGACATAACCAATTCATCTTGTTTGTCTGAAGTGTTACTCAGATGTCTCCAAGCCCCGAGGCTAACTGATGACTTTGTATATTGTTCACGGGTGTGTGTGTGTGTGTGTGTGTGTGCGCAGCTGAGATGAGGTTTTGATGAAAATGGCAGATTAGAAAGGAGAACAAAGAGCAGGATGTGTGAGGTTGTGTTGACCGTTTCTTTAAAACATTTTTTTTAAATTAATTAATGAAGCCAAGTAAAGTCTTCACAGCTTATGTCAAGTGTGCTAAAAACAAAGACATGCCAGTTTTGAAATGAAATTGTGTAATTTGTCATTCCTCATTTTTATTCCGTACTGGAAATCATCTATGAAACTTCCCGTTCCTGCTTTTGAACCTTATGCAGCAGTTTCACCATGCGCATTAGTAATCATTAGAACATTTCTGTGCAAATACTTTTACTTGCACCATACTCACACGTCTTTAGAGCCTGCAAGAGTTTTGACATTCAAAATAAACCGGTTGTGGTTTATGCTCTGAAAGCCTTAAGTGGGCACGTGAGTGAGGTCAGCACCTCACTGGAGTGAGTCTGGTTATGAAACAAGAGAAAGGCCCAGTTTCCAAAGAAAGACTTTTCCTGGCTTCGTCATATAAGCCTGAAGTCATCACTCACAACAAAAAAGCCCTGCCAACACATTTAAATGATTCCAAATAACTAACCCACACATGGGCAATGCAACAGGAAAAATGACTACGCTTTCAATTACAGGAGCTACCACACATATTTCAAGAGGCCCTTTCTTTTGAGGATTTACGGTAAACAATTTCCTCCAGCAGTGCTTATGTGAAAAATATGACAGTTCCTTCCCTGAAACTGTGGTTTGCTGGGAAGCAGAGGAAAAATTTGATTATCCAAAACACTATGTAAACTACAAATGATGTCTGCTGCCCTCAAGTGGCAGCAAAAATTCATTACAGTCATCTGTCACTATTAAAAAAAAAAAAAAAAAAACCCACTACACTACTTTTTTTGTGAAGCACTTTCCAAAACACATGACAACTATTTAATAATAACAACATGTAATTGCAACACACTGCTAACTTTGTCTTTGTGCACCAAAAATACTACATATGCGCATTTTTGCAGCATGAGAAACCACAAACTCCTCCAGCAACCAATTCCAAATAAATGTATTTTTAATTTCATCCACTGTACAAAGTAAGCATGGAATCTTCTGGACGCTGACGTGACTGAGCTGGAAACACAGATGGGCTGTCGATTTCCATCCAAACAACAGAAAAGATTACCTAGGAGCGAAAATAAACAAGAGGTTTATGAAAACAAAACCTAAAGCTGTAAGTGGTCAGTCATTTCCTGTTAACATTTCCACTTTTGATATTATTAATTGTATGCAGTCCTGCATAATTATCCTGTTAAATCAAACAAATTCCAGGACAATAAACAGCGTAACATACCACAGGTCTACTCCAGAGCCTTGACAATGGCTTCATTGGCCTCTATGCTTATCTGAACTTCTGCCTTCGCTGCCTCGTCAGTTGCTCCAGCCAAGTTAGCCTGGGCCTTCTCTAGGTTCGCTCTGGCTGCCTGAAAATAGAAAAACAAAGTGTGACTATTAAAAAAAAAAAAAAAAAGAAAAAAAAAAAAAAAAAACACAAAAAAACAAAAAAAATAAAGCAAAAAAATT
>VURO01049437.1:43122-55957 GCA_015108175.1 Pelvicachromis taeniatus | reverse complement strand
TTTTTTTTTTTTATTTTTTTTAAAAATAAAATATTTTTTTTTTTATTTTTTTTTTTCAATTTTAAAATTTTTTTTTTTTTTTTTTTTTTTTTTTTTTTTAAAACATGCTTTTATTTTGTTTTTTCTGCTTTAAAAAATGAGACTCTAAAACCAAAATAAAGTTATAACTATGACTATAATTTCGACATTTAAAAAAAGCTGTACATATGCTAAAAAGTAATAGTGGCACCATAGCATGCACTTATGATTTAACCTTTGATTGGAAAAGCAGGATCTTGACTCTTCCTGGTGGGACTGTCTGCAGTCATTCACTAATTTTTCCAAAGGAAAATCTCACCAAAGTATTTGGCAGAAGACCCATCGTCATTAAAGACTGTGACAACACCAGGCCTGAGCACCTGCAGGGTGGGTACGTGGGCAGGAAGGATACCGAATGCACCGGTAAGCGTGGGGACATCCACCTGTTTCACACTGGCCTCTCTGAAATACACCTGCGATGGTTCAAAACAAAACACAATATCACTTTAAAATTAAAAACATTAAAAAATAATAATAATAACACTACCACTTTAAAGATATGAATTCACAGAGAGCTTCGACTCACATTAACCAACAGCAATTAAGTAAATGTGCAGATGCAAAACTAAGAACCAAGAACGTTTCGAAGAAGAAAGAAACAAACAAAGCGTCACTAATAACCACTTTTTAATCAATTTTAACGCATCATAATATATATTTTTTTTAAAAAATAATGTGTCTTTGCGCTTGATTTTACCTGTTGGGTCAAAAACATTGTTTAGTCACATTCAGTATGTGAAGTGAACTGCACTGACAAGCTCGTCCCACCGACATGTACTTCAAGGTTACAGTTTATTATTTAAAACACAAAGGCACCTCAATAGCGTCACTGAAACTTATTGCACTTCTAAAACCTTTAAATGCGTTTAAAAATGGGACCAGTAGTCTTAAATAACCGTGAGAGCAATGCTTTTTGACGGACCGCACACTGTCAAATATTGTGAATGACAGCTAGGCTAGGCTAGGCTAGGCTAGGCTAGGGTGCACCGGCTTAACCTCCAAACACAAACGCTAGTGCTAATTTAAATGCATCCGTGCATTTACTGCTCGGGTGCACAGCGAGGCCAAGGACCGGTACCAATCTGTTACACGGCCCCAAAGACGCCATTTCATTTCTTTTAATTTAATTCTGTGAGCCGACTAAGCTAGCTGGGCCCGAGAAGAATAGCCTTTATCGTTAACGTTAGCCTAGTACCTGTGTCGGGGAAGCGAACGTGAAGGACATCTGCGGGGCACCGGAGGCAGGCTCAGCGTAGCAGCGAGTCTGCCTCAGCACAGGCAGAGCACGGCGGAGAAATCTTGCTGCCATCATCCTTGAAAATGTTACTTTTGTGAAGCACGAGTGAATGACAGGGATCCCCAAGCCCTTACGTGAAGGCAGTCAGTGTGCGCTTGGTAGGACAAGGACGTCGGGAGGCTACCCGTCAGGCTTTGCTGCGACGTAGAGGATGCAGGGTAATGTAGTCTCCCAGTAAGAGTACCACAGTTGTATTCGGTTTGTTTTATTTGATAATTATTTTGTAGTATATTTATTTACTGTGGGCTTAGCGCCGTCAGTATGGTTTATCTTTTGCATAACATGTATAGAACTTGGATAATTGAAGTTGTTTTAAATGTGCTAAATGTGTATTTCAGCCTTTTATCTGATATTCTTGCTGGAGTTACACGGGGAAACATTTCAAGATTGAGTGGGAAAGAGTGGTTAATGTGAGAAAAAATATTGTTTTCCGTATTTACTCATTAATAAATATATTTGTCGGTAAATACTGTTAAATGTACGTATTTATCAGTAAATATTGACAAATAAAAAATGTAATCCCCGTAGCGTCAGGAGATGGCGCCAAACCCCTGTAAACATCATACAAACCGGCGTGGCGCCAGTAAATGACTGCCAATGTCTCTGTGTCTTTATAATGGATAAGATTTTATAGAGCTGTTATGTTATATTTGTTGCAATTTGTGCTCCCCTCTTGACCCGATAGTTCTAGAAAAAACACATTTGCAATGTCAGTGAGACTTTTTATCTGCATATATTAAAGTCCTTTGCCAAAATCTGATTGCAACTTCTGTCTTGTGACAGGACTGCTCTTTCTGCTCAAAATGAAATGAAAGATATATGGCTTTCATATCTCAGCCATATGTTTGACGATTAAAGGCTAACGAGTCATGTTCATATACCAGCAGTCATTATTTGGCAAATACTGGAAATCCACCGTGAGCCTTTTCGAGGCATAAAGTTTAGTTGTAGTATCCCACTCGCAGGGTGGGACACACACACACACACACACACACACACACACTCGTAAATTAGATCATATGAGCCTACTTATGCTTCAATAATTTTTCTCACTCTTGAGGTTCAGTGAGTGCATTTGCCAAAAAAAACAAAAAAACATTAAGCATAAGAGACACGTTTCCTTGGCTGGGTGACATGATTTATATGAACACAGAGATACTCAGGCTTCCCTGACTCCTCTAACGCAGCTGTGGAGACTAAACTGCGCTTCAGGATATTTCTGACATCCGTCACTTGGGCTTTACCTCACTCCTTCAGTCACGTGGTGCGCCTCTGACTGGGTGGTGGGCGTGTGTTAAGCGGTGGGGTTTCATTCATAAATACTTTTAGCCTTAAAGTCCACATTAAAGTGATCACGGAAGAGTTCCGCGTTATTGACTTCGCCCCTCCACTCCCGCATGGACCACGATAGTTGGGTAGGTGAGTGCTTACCGTCGCCGCGTGCCTACTTTTGTGTGTGCTCGTGCACCCAATTCAAAATCGTGAGCTGCCTTTCTCCTCTCTGTCGGTGCGCCGACGAGACTGATGCAAATCATACACCAAGATCTATGTAAACGGCGTTGCTGTTTTCTAACCAGTTTTAAAGGTGGGCTTCATTTGCTACGATAACGTGATTACACTTAGAAAAAGGAGAGAGCGAGATTGTTATCGGCTTAAACCTTCAGTAGGAAACATCTGCCAGAGAAAATCCCCATTAATTTGTTACAGGGGGGGATATTGCCCTTTGTAGCTACAAGAAACAGGATGCTTTCTCTACTGCAACAATCTTTTTTTAATAAGCTACTTATTACATGAATAATAATAATTAAAAAAAAGGATATTCATGCTTTGTTCCATGGAAGACGGAAGCGAGATAATATTTTTTAAATATACGAAATATTAAAGTGAAAACGATGCACTGTATGAAAGCAGTATTGCACTTGGTGATGCTTGAATTTTGTTAAGCATGACTGGATACTGACTGGTTTTGCTGGGACACCTGTGACTTGCCATCTGCTGTGGGAATACTGCTATCATGGGGCTTTGCAACAACACAAAAGTAAGCGGTCCTCAGTAAAGTGGGAGGATGCATGATTTTCATAGCTTACTTTCACGGATTTCTTCATTTTTCAGTGCAGGTCAATAAAAGTAGTGTATCTGCTATTTACTTCCTGTTACCAAAGAGGTGCTTGGGGAGGCTTTCATTGCATTTATTTTCAATTGTAAGTCATTTTAAATGATGCTTAATGTTGTAGGAACATCCCAAGAAGATGTTTCATTAATACAAAATCACTACTATTTGCGGCTTGAACAATGTGCATCATTCTGTGTGTTTGTTATCAGCCATGCAGCACTACCGTCCTGTTGCTCTGAGGCCAGTGGGCCGGCCCTGAGGGGGAACACCGCTGCTCAGGCTCAGTTGACAGGGTGCGCTGAGGTGGCTGAGGATGCAGCAAGGGAACTGAGGAGGAGACTCCTGAGCTACAGCCTGGCACACACATTCAGAGCTGCTGCTGCTGCGTACTGCCCTCCACCAGGGTAAGATTACCGTCTGATAGGAAGCATGAGGTGGTACAGTACTGCAAAGGAAAGCATTCTGACCACAGACTGATGTGCTTTCTGTAAAACTATTCATTAGGCAGGGCATTAGATGGGCTGGCAGAAAAGAGCTCGGCTATAGCTTACAGGTTGTGGTGCTGAAGTTGAGCACCGCAGTGACTGGCAGGCGAGCAAGGCGTGCTGATTGCTGCTGGCATGTTGCTTCTCCCTTGCTGGGTGAGTAGATCCATCCAGGGTTAGTGTGTGTGCGTATGCGTGGGCGTCTGGTGCAGCAGTAGCAGAATTAATGGCTGTGATCTGTAAGAGCAAGAGCCAGCAGCGGTAGTGGAACTCAGCTGCTGGAGCCAGTATTTAGCAAGAGTTGCTGTTGCTCTCTGTTCTCTGTGTGTGTGTGTGTGTGTGTCTGTGTGTGGGAGAGGTAGATGGAGTCTTTGGACCGATATGGAATTAAGGGTGATGATTAACAGCCAAGATGCTAAAGCTTACATGTTCTGTGGGATCCGACGCATGCGTACAAGCACAAAATACCCGTTTGGTTTCTTCCTCTTCTTCCAGTCTTTCATGACTGTTTTGAAAAGATTATTATTTGCTGTCACTGGCTGTCACACAGATCACACATTACAATAGTTTCCATGTTATTACACATCAGCCTGCATTGTCGTTTTAGGCTTACATACTCAGTGTTTCTGGATTTACTAACACAGATTCAGTGCAGCACATTTGGAGGCTGACTTTGTGATTTGATGCACATCTCCAGTTACAGTCATTTCCTTTGTGTATTTGTGTGTGTGTGTGTTTGTGCATGTGTTATCTCTCAGGGGGACTCTCTAGTTGGCCTGGACCATGAGCAATGAGTCTACCGTCTGGAACATCCTACCAGAAAACTCCACAGTAAGTCTGCCTTTCACCAATGGCTTATCCGCACACTTCCTGTATATCCTGCGTGTGTGTGTGCGCTTGTGTGTGTGAAGCTCAGCACCAGAACCATACTTTCCCCCCATATTCTCTTCTGGCTGGATGACCGGCTAATGGAGAACATCCTGACCTGGACCTGAAATAATTAAATCTCTGATCTAATCTCAGCTTTGATTTCCCCTCGCAGAGAAATTATAGTGTGACGTCAGCGTCTAATGCTCATTAACACTTGCAGAGTGTTCCCCGTCGCAGAGCTCGGAACAATACTCCACCTATTCATCATCGTTCTGAAATCGAGTCTATCATCCTTGTATCATTTTGTCATCTATCACTTTATTAAAAGACTTTAAAGTCCTGTTGTGTAGCTGACATGAGCCAAATAAAACTTACAACGGGAACACATTTTTGCTTTTAAAACAGGAAAAAAACAGCAAAATGTAACTTCAGTGACGCGTCTCCTGATGTGTTCTTAATTCACTCAGCTGCGGTCCTCGCTTCGAGAGCTCTCCCATGGCTAAAGGTGCACTGTGGACAGGTTAATAGCCCTGGCATGTATTGATTCATTGCACACGTCGTATATATAGATTTACTTTACGCAGACAAACCAAGCAGCAGACCTAAATCAATCCCATGAACTCCACGGTGCTACGTGCAAATCTAGTCTACTACTGAGGTGTCAGGCTTTTTTCATATTTTAAACCAAAAGACTGTAAAGCTCCACGGTGCACACTTCTGCACGGCGTTGCATATTCGGTGCAATTTCTGCCATTAGGCATTATATGCGTGACTTTATTTTAGCAATAGTAGAAATAACAGGTAAAAAAAATCGGCGTGAGAAGAGTGGAGGTGTGTGTTTTTTTTCCTTTGTACCTCTGTCTGTCAGCCCAGAAAGACACAACATTAATCATCAGTGAGTGTTTCAGCGCTTTGATGCTTACTTTGGCTGCTTTTACTCATGCTTAATGTCTAAACTCAGCACAGTAAAACACCAACTTCCCTTTTCTAATTTACAACACGCTGTTCCCTCTTTTTAAACTCAGAAGATCCCACACGAGGTTAAGGAGCAGCAGGATGGTTATGCGCTCCTCCTGGTGATCCTCACCGTCTTCTTGGTAGGAACGCTGATATTCATCTCCGTCTTCCTCTTCGCTTGTCGTCGTGGAGGGAAATGCTCTGCCAGGTGGGACACAAAACATTATATACTTCTTTTCTTGTAAAATTAAAAACGATATACATATATGTGAACTAATAACCTTAGAAAGCTTGTGACGCCCACACTTTACCTGATTGAGTTTTATTCTAATATTTTTGGCTGTTGCCTGTTGTCACTCTTAGTACCGAGCAGGAACAACAAACTACATCCTTGAAAATCTCCATAAACTTTAAATCAACCGTTATTGAAGTACACACCTTTATTTAAAGAAAAGAAAAAAGATTCAGGTGCACAGGTGTTGTGTTACCGAGCAGCATAAAAGTATTTTGTTCGCAGAGACTGCTCTTCTGCTTTCATCCAACTTCTATTTAGAGACAAACCAGTTCTTATATCAAATCTGTATACATGCATAATAGATAAAGCTTATTGCAAATGACGCTAACAGCATCCTGTAATATTATCCAGTTCTTCACTGTGATGCTATTAACAGGCAAAAAAGTGAGCCATCAAACAAATGAAAGCATCTTTGTAACACAAAAAAAAGCTGTATTGCAGTAGGTGGTAAGAAAACAAGTGTTGCCCTACTGTGACATCTCAGCATGTTAAAGCAGAACAACTCATTATACATGTCTTCCATTTGAGTGCTGAGACTCCCATGGGGCTGCTATGAGAACACCTTAGTGGAAAGACATCCAATATTCATGCTTATTTATTTGCCATTCATCTGTGTTTATTGTACAGCAAGATGGCTGACCCTCGAGACTCTTTGTCCGTCTCTACAGCAGCACACATCATCGCGTATACTTGAATACACGAGCGCACGGCGCCTAGATGCAGATAAACAAAAAGCTCAGAGGCTGAGGCGTGAAAATGCTGGGAGAGAACAAACAGAGAATCGGACAAACCAGTACAAATGATGAGTGTAATGAGATTTCATAGCCGCCATCGGCGGTGATTAATCTTGCGTTTCAAACCAATGCTGCGTGTACACCTCTGAGAGTATATACACACACAAACTCACGGGCATACCCTGAGCGGGAAAGGAGGAGCCACAGAGGAAATGAAAGACATGGAGAAGCACAGATCTGGGTGGAAAGAAAAATCCCTTAAGTGACTTCGCACCCACACAACACACACCAACATACGCCCACCAACACACACATGCAACTTGCATCTCTGCACAACTGTGGAACAGCTTTCAGTTTCTTTTTTCTGCCTCATCAACTGGACCCTGTGTATGGGATTTAAGCAGCACTGAGGAGGATTATAAGCTACTAAAGACGTTAAAACAAAAAGGGTCGCATAAAGATATGCTTATAGAGTAATAGACACTCTATCTGCTAAACAAAATGACCTTTATTGTGCATCTCCTCTGTGCCCTTAAAGATGAGTGTAAGCGTACAATCCAATAAAGCATCATGATTGATCAGTTCAAGAAGTCCCCTGGCCCTGAAGGTTATCAAGTTACTGGCAATGATTTAGGCCTTCATTGATTACACACCCAAGAAGCCCATTTATATAAAAAGCACAGTGAACCTTCAGTCCTGATACCTTATCCTGATAGTTGTTTGATCGCTGAATTTGTAAGCTGTTCACATGCAAGTGTATTAATAAAGCACAGGAACTACTGAATGTATAAATGTACCAGAGACTCAGAGAGGCGTGGCAGTGAAAGAATTGTGCATCGGCAATGATGATGGAGTAAACTTCCAAGGAGAAATATATTGTTAAAAACTTATATTGGGAGCAAAAAAAATAAATAAAAACTAACATTTTAAGCAGCCTGCATTAGATTTGACTGGAGATGCAGTTTTTATGTCCCCACTGACCAATGAAATTCAAACAGATTTGGAAAGCGTGTGCTGCAAAGTGCCCTGGGGCATTTGGAGGTGGCTCCGGAGTGATAAAGCATGCTTCTAGGAATGTGTCTTGCATCCACAAAAGTCATTTTCCCACTCAAGAACTGGTATTTATAAAGGAAGTACATATGTATGCTTTTTGAAACAGTATCAATCCTATGATAGAAACGTGTAATGTAAAGGAAAGCAGAAAAAAAACTATTACGCTAAATTCCGACTCCACATTTTAATTCTTGGGACTCTTCTAGAGCAGCTCGTCATGTCGAAGTTCTATATAATCCTTATTTGTCTTATAATGGGACTTGAAGCAGCTTCTCACTTGATCGTCTGTCTGAAATTAGCTGTTTTAGCTTCCTCATTCCTTTGAGCTACCTTGTTTCTGATTGGATGACCTTTACAAACAGAGTGTTTCACTTCTGTAGGCACAGCTAGAGCGTTGAGTTGACCATATTAAGTATATCTACTCTGACCAACATCACGCAGAGCCAAGCATAGAGAAAACTGTCAGAAACAGAGATGGAAAACCCTGAGCCTTTAGTGCACAGGGTTTACTTGCACATAAACAGATGCTTATTGTTTAATATGAGCAGCCACCATTGTAACAGCATAATTACGACAAAATGAGGTAAGCCATAATATCTTACTTTTAACATACACAGAGCCTGCATTTTTAATTTACACCTGTTCAGACACATACTGCTATTTCAATAATGAAAATGTACCATTAACAAATGTTCCTGTGAAGAATGCAGTATGTAATAAATTCTGTCAGGTTCTTATTTATTTATTTATTTATTTATTTATTGGAGGAATAAACTGTGCTTGTTTTAAATAGCTGCTTCTGTTCAAAATTGTTGAGCAAAAGGATGATTGCCTTGACGATACTGAAGGATTTCTGTAGTCTCAGAAAAATTCCTGTTTTTTCCTTTTTTTTAATTTTTTTTTTTACTTCTGCCAACATCTTTTATTTTGCACTTACAGAGTTGATAACTTGCATTACTTTTCTCCTCTCAGAATTTTTGCTCTTTTTGTGATAGCAGAACTGGGACCACTAAATATAACAAAAGGACTTTTCTCTGAATTTCACATTTGGTGAAAATGTGTTTCTTCTTTGCGGTTGTCTTATTAGCCTTCGTCTAATAACCTGCAGTGGAGACAGCACTTTGATGTCATGGCTTGTTCACAACCCTTTTTGGATAAGGACGGAACGAGGCTTGTGCACATGTGACAATTTATGGTGATGCCGTTGTATAAAGGAAGGCCACACATAAATGCAGCTTCATAAGTGTGACAAAAAGAATGTAAGATTTCCGCTTTTGCGCAAAGACACAGTTTTTAGTCCACCGACTGTCACGCATGTGGCTCCGGGTGCATCATTTTGAATAAGCCGAAGGTCCGATAGTAACACTGATCATAAGGCCTTGTACTGTGGTATCCAGAGTGCCTGCCTGCATCAGTGGGGTCCATCAGATGAAAGACAGACTTCAGGGGTAATTGTGTCACTGCACTGATCTGAATGTTTTTGTGTGCCCCAGGGCCAGCAATGACCCTGAGAAAACCAACAACACCTACGTGGAAGAGTCTCAGCCCACCCATGGTAAGAGAAAAAAGAACTAAAGAAAAAAAAAAGAAGGAGAATTGTGAGGGAGGGAGGGCTAGAGGAGGAGCCAAAGAGGCGAGTAAGTGAGTGAGGGAGAAGTAATGGAGATGGGGAAGCTGTGAACTGGAGAGATGGGATGATGGGATGGATATTTTTTTTGATCACATCAGCACAAATATGTAATGTGTATTCCATTCAAATATCGTGATCTCATCCCAATTAGCTGAAAGAGCTGTGCAATTCCAGGAACACGTTTTGACATTTTGGTACCAGCGAATGCTATCTGTGTCCAGTGAACAAGATTTATTAGAGGCAGCATGTGTTTTGTACCACACTACTTCTGCAATGCATTTAGGTTTCAGTCAGCAGTTTGCAGTATTATAGAAAAAAAAAAAAAGATGCTTAACCTCGTTATTACAGCCAGTCTAAACATATATGGAGAGCAGATATACAGTGCTGATCAAACAGAGAGTTTATTAATGTATTTGAGGGGCATTTTATATTTTTATTACACAGTGCAGAGGATAACGGGGACTTGAATCAGACACGTTTTCTTCAGCGCTGTACTATGCCGTGTATTCATCCTAATGTAATATTAAACACCACTCGTTACATGAACACAGCACATGAGTCTGTTTAATTCATCCCAGGGAGGACATGAATGCTTTTGCAAAATTTGAAGGCAATCCATTAAAATAACTGCTGAGACACTTTATACAAAACCACACTGACGCATTTCATAGTGGTACAAAAACAGGAGATGAAAGTGGGAACTTCCTCTGGGGAGCATGATTTTTATTTAAAAAGTTTGGCACCAGTCCATCTTAGGTAGAGAGCAATTTTCAGTGAATGAATTAAAACTGTATCCTGTTAGTCAGACTGGAGTAAAACGCATCAAAGTCAGTGGGATTCATAAATGGTATTTCCATATTTCACTTTGTACTAGTTCAGTTTATTCACTGACTGACAGACCAGCATTACAGCTGAACTCACGCACTTCTATTCTTCTATTGTTCTGTCCTCCTGCTCTTGCTATTTATGTAATTATCGTTCTCTTCCTTCGTTCTGGGTAGAAATCACCATCAGGGTGGATGAGTCAGACTGCCTGTCCATGGCCAGTTCTCATGACCAAGAAACAGAGCGTTTCCTCTCCACCGGCCCCACGGGCCGTCGCGTCTCCTTTAATGAGGCTGCGCTCTTCGACCACGGCAAGAAAGCCCAGGAGAAAGGCCGCAGGTTAGAAAGCCAGCACAAACAAAGAAGCCCACATTTGCTAATCACTGTGTTGTTGAATCAGCATTCACCTCTCCCTAATGTAGGTTTACACCACTGCTTAATTCTTTGTGAGCTCAAAGTATTTCAGTCTTTTACTGTGTCCCACATGTTTTTGTTACTTTAGAGTTCAGAATAAAATCTGCATTATGTATGCTGCGGACACAAAAAGCTCTCACCCTTTGTTATTACTTCACTGCCCTACTTTTCCCTTAAAGCGCCGACTCTAAAATACTAATTCTCCTTTAAGCCTAAATCTATAAATTGTGGTATCTCTAATGGGTTTGAAGTCAAATATCTCCCCCTGGTTGCTTCCCTCTTATGCAAAGATAAACGTCACGATTTAACACTCATGAAGAAATGCAACTCACGTCTCATCTTGCAGGGTTTTATAGTTTTTCAGTAACTCAGCATCGTCCACCACAGGTACACTCTGACGGAGGGTGACTTTCACCATCTAAAGAATGCCCGGCTCACAAACCTCCACATACCTCCTCCGGCCCTCAAGATAGTCACCATCCATGAGTGCGACTCTGCGGAGAACACCCTCACGATGACAACGCGCCCTGTTGCTAAGTCAGCCCTTTCCATCTTCCAGGTGACAGCCTTGACCTGCTATTTGTACTGATGTAACATTAGTCATTAGTATTCACCAGGGACAATTAAAACATCTTTTATTTTGGGTCAGGTCAAGAATATGTGGCAACCTAATGAGTCCAAACAAAGGGTTCAGAGATCATTTCAACAGAGCCAGCGTTAATTTTCCATTTAGGTGATCGTGGGTGCTGCGATGGCAGCCTGGAAGGAAATCTGTCCTTGAAATTAATTGATATTTGTTAACTTAACGCAAAAGCTAAACTTTTCTAAAAGAATGTGAATGCACAGCAGTTATTCATGAGATAACAAAGTCTAGTTTTATGTGTGCTTTCCTGCAGCCAATGCTGTGTCCCTTGCCACAAACAGCGTTGACCAGCCTGAGTGTCAGTCCAAGCTGTGCCCTCCCTGGAGATGCTCTCAACTCTGTGGTGGACAGCACCAAAGAGCCAAGCTCCACTTCTGTGAGCAAAATATATAAATATATATTATTTCACAATCACCTTGTTAATATTTTTTTTGTGTGCAAAAACTGGTGTTTTTATTGCTGAGGAGCCACACATTAAACATACATGAATCCAAAGGCCTTCTGGATGCTGAGCATGCATGCCATGAAAAAAAGTAAACAAGACATTACTTCAGAATCTAGGTCAACATGAAGTTTGTGGAATTAATAATTAGTCATTTGTAGAGTGATACGTTTTCTTAAATCAGTCAGTCTTTACACCTCCAAGCCAGTCAACAAGTGAGTCATCCACACAGACATTAGAGGGTCACGTAGCCTGAGGGAGGACCAGCAAGAATGATGGCTGATGGGTAAACAAGGAACATCACTGTCAGAAGGGATTTTACACAGACCTACTACTCTTGGCAGGTTCTCTTCTTGACTATGTTTTTCTCTGCTCAGATTGAAATGATGGGATTGGGGCCTCGGGGCAGAGGCAGCAGCGTCAGTGTGGGAGAATCAGCAGCGGTGAGGATCGGTGCCTCTCCTGCTGGTGGCGGTGCAGGCCAGAGGCCCGTGCTGCAGTTCCTTACTAAACTGCGGCGCCATGCTAGTCTAGAGGGGGCCAGTCCCTACTTCAAGATCAAGAAATGGAAGCTGGACAGCAGCCAGAGAGCATCGAGTCTGGACACCAGAGGTAATGGATTCTTGACGGCATCTCTGTCAGATTATTTTTTTTAGAAAAATCAGCACCAGTGCAGCAGGCAAGTACAAATAGTTCGTCCTGGTTCTCTTTTTATAAAACTATACTATTAGACTTTTATTTTATCCGTTTATTTGTGTGTGAAGTATTTGCGCCGGCTTTCTCTCTTGGTAAACACACAATGGTTAAGCAGCAGGCTTTAGCGACCAACTGTGAGCTGCCTTTTGACTGAGGTGGAGATGCACACGCGAGCATAACAGACAGATGGCTCAGTGACGCAAAGATCGGTCGTTCCAAATCAATTTGAACCCCTGAGTAAATCCTCCGCAGCGATCCTCCTTATCCTATATACACACTTGTCCGTGCTCGCCTCTTCTGTCA
>VURO01049437.1:30476-43102 GCA_015108175.1 Pelvicachromis taeniatus | reverse complement strand
CGCCTCTTCTGTCATACCAAGGAACCAAAAAAAAAAAAAAAAACAATCAAACAATCACAAAATCTCCTCTGCAGTTATTGGAAGCTTTCTGCTGAATTAAATGTTACGTCACTCCCGCTGTCATAAACGTGTAACTCACAGCTCTTTCTTCATGTGTGATGCGAGCCAGGCTCTCCAAAGAGGAGACAGTTCCAACGCCAGCGGGCCGCCAGCGAGAGCATGGACCAGGATGACAATGATGCCCATCACATAGACCTCATCCAATACATTGCCCGCACCCATGATGTCGCCTATCGGTCTAACCAGCCCACCACACGCCTCCTCTCGCCTCCTTCGACACCACCCCCCTCCCTCGGCAGGTATCTTTAATTCCCTTGCCATTCATCCCGTCCACTGCTTTGCTGCCTTGCACTCATTTCTTTATTTCAGCTAGAAAACCTGTGCTAACTACTTGTAGTAATCTACAACTCAAAGTCCTAATTCTCCACCACAGTGCTTTAACACAAAAGTTCCTTTATGTTCAAGAACAGTCAAACTAACTCATCATCTAGTCTTTTTTAGACTAATTGTTGTACTATGATCCTTAATTAGATGATGTCACACGATGCAGAGTCAGTGTAAATACTCTGATCTGTCTTCTAAAAACAGTTTCATCAGTTTGAGCCACCTGGAGAGGATTCCTTGTGGGCTCTTTTAAGTCAGAGGGGCGTGGAGAATTGGGACGTGGGGGTTTATAACAGGCACACGAAACCATTCCACTGCTGACTTGATAATGTAATGATGTCTTCAAAAGTATGATTATAATATAAGTTTGCAATTATATCATTGCAGTTTGTTTTTTTTTTTTTAATTTTATGTTACGCAACAAAAACGGCATATTTTCTTATATAACTATTTATTTTCATACACTGAATATGAAACAAATCAATGTTTTCGGTGTACATTTGTTTTATTGCTGAAAATAAAATCCATTTCTGGGAACAAAGAAATGCAATGATTCTTATGCTCATTTCCTCAGGTCGTGTTATACTCGGTGCATTACGTTTATTAAGATTTGCTGCCCTGAGATTAAAGCACCTTTTCAGAGTTTACGCAGCTTCAGCTGTTCAGCTAAGATCACTTTAGAGACATGCAACTGCAACCATTGCAAGTCATGATAATCATTCTGTGCACTGTGAACGCAACCATGTTTCAGACTAACATCTTATTCAGGTAAATGCTCACTGACACTTGTGTTGCATGTCTCTTTGTTTCTCTTTTTCCTCGTCTCTTTATTTCTTTTCATTTTATCTCATCTCTCCATCCCTGTGTGGATACTGCAGGGTAGAGGTGATGGTGGAGCCCAGCTGCAGCCATGGAGGACCAGGGGTGATTGGCCTGTCCCCTGATCCCCAAGAGGAAGCGCTGTTCTTGGCTAGAAGGGAAAGTGCAAACCAATCCGACCCCCTTGATCCCCAGGATCCCCAGTCACTTTACAGAGACATCTGGACATTACGTGCAACTCTCGAGCAGTACGCAGCCTCTGACCAGAGCAGCAACAATGACAGGAACTCAGTCTGCAGTGATGCTGACAGTGTGTGTTCACTTGGTGGACGAACGGACACAGAAAGAGGTCTCCCCAGCTACCCATCCCAGGATTTAGGGGATGAGGGAGAGGGTGGAGAGGATGACAAGGACTTCTTTGTCTATATGGATGAGAAGACGGAGGCGATGGAGTCAAAAAAGAAGAAACAGAGGAGCACAGACTCAGAGCGAGGGAGCAATGATGGAGAAACGGGGAATCGTAAATTACTGCAGATGGACAGCGGCTACGCGTCGATAGAGGCTCCGTCTCGAGGTCCGGAAGATCTGCGACTGTTTGGGAGCAGCAGCATCACCAGCAGCCCCAAAGACAGAACAGCCCATGAGAAAAGGCATCATTTCACCAATGCAGGGCGAACTGGCACAATAGGTGAGAGTTTTGAGTCTCATCTCTTCGAGGAGGAGCCTGAAGACGAGCCATTGTTGGGTGCCAGTGGAGGAGTTTCCACTGAAACAGGTGCTGGTTCACTGAGTTGGTTTCCATATGGTCACGTGCTCTCTCCTCGAGAAGCTGCGCAGCTTCCACCTCAGCACTTAACCCTGCACCGCCGAGACTACAGCATAGATGAGAAGACAGACGCGCTCTTCCATGAGTTTCTCCGCCACGACCCTCAGTTTGATCAGCAGGAGTCCCCACTAAGAAAGCACCGGTCACGAATCCACCTACGCAAGCAGTGGCAGCGCCACAAGCAGTGGAGCGATCCTGGTGTCAGACACTTCCAGTCGTCCTTTGAGAGACAGCGGACGCCTCTAAGGAGAGGTGACAGTGTAAACTATCCCCTGGACACAAGCTACCACAGTACGCTGCCCCGCATCGTCAGTGCTCCTGACGAGGAGACAAGCGATGGGACCAGCAGCACACCTGAAACTCCAAAGGTAGAGCTCACAACATCTGAGGATGGAGAAAAGGTGCAGGGCACCCCTGTCAGAGACACCGAGGACCACACAACCTCTTCCCCTCTTCATCCCTCCATTTCCACTGAGCTGCCTGACCCTCAGGATGACAGCAGACAGTCTAGCCATCCGTCGGAACCCCCAGATGAGCGTTCGCGTCAGCCGCTCGACTCGTCGGGATATGGTCCACAAACCATCACAGCAGAGCTAACAGACAAACTGAGTGCTAACCTGGATGAGAGGTTGTACAGGGGCCTTCGCAGGACCAAGGACACAGCCACAGAGTGTGTGACGGTGACAGCCACACACGCTTCTCCGGACCACAGCCCAGTGTAGCGGGGCTCCAATCGTCGACCTCCTGTCTGATAATACGCTCCTTTCTTTCTGTTTGGTTCGTCTTGCTTCAGTTGAATTAAACACCAATTAAACACCAATTTCCAGAAAACCATAGATACAGCTGATCCACCAGAAATGTATCCACTCTCTCCCTGCAAGTGTCAGCATTACAAAGCTGTCGAGTGTTCCCATTTTACAGCTCACTAACATCAACATATCAAAAATCATACAATTCTAGAAATAACTGCTTCCTCATTAAGTGTTTCGTTGTGTGCGTATTCTCTTTATGCCTCTTTTGCTGTCTTTCTGTCGCTGCTCTCCAGTAAAAGTAAATCAAGCTGAGAGCTGGTATGGCCTCTGTGCTCCTTGATCCACTGTGAAACCAGGTGCTATTAGACAGGTAGAAAGCTAGCTAAGTGGACAAAACAGTTACCTACCAGTGCTGTGAGCGTAAATACTGTAGTACAAACATAGTTGTGAATTCAACGATTGCTTAGAACATTATAATAAAACTATATGAATCATAAATTGTCTTGATGTGGCCTATTAAAGGGCAACACAGACCCTTTAAAAATGTGTAATTAGTTTAGTAGGCTTAGCTCCACTGAAAGATTGACCCAAATAAGGAAGACGCTGCGCTGAGGTGTTCAGAGTGGTTGTTTACATCAGTGGTGTCCATCCTGTTGGTTGATCAGATGACAGAAAGTGATAGAGGATCTCCTCAATTTGACCCTAAGTGTTTGATTGAAAATGCTGCTCAGCTTTGGGACACGTTTCTTGTTGACTTTTTGTTTAATGAGTAGTAATATATTTTTGTATGTCTGGCTTTATTTCGATGACAGTGAAAACTGACAGTGTGGCAGGTTTAAAAATGAGACGTCCTGTCTGCCAGACTAGACAAGATCCAGCACTCTGGTGCAATGATTCTTCATCAGTCAAAGATCCATCAGTAATGTACAACTCTGTAACTTTACTACTTTGGGCATCGCTGCACTAACAGAGTCAGAGTTGTGTTTAAATCCACGATAAGGGAAATTACATAAACGCTATTAGATCTGAAGCTTTTACTGAATTAATCAGAAAGGCATGTTCTCTCATGCTTCTAAAACAAGCTTTATTTGTCAACATATGACATTGTAATGCCCTCCCGCCTCCTCCTCTGCTTCTCTTGAGAAAGTTGACAGTGCAGTAGATTACTCCCTCGGGGGGCTTTATGGCTTCCTGAAAGGTTATAAAACTATCAGAACAAAGGCCACGTCTGTGTTTAAAGTTGACTTTTTTTCTCTCTCCTATTTTGCTCTTTTTTGCAATAAAAAACAAGCTGGAGCTGTGACTAAAATAAACACAAAAAAACATGATCAGATTAGGTTTTTTAGGTAAAAAATGCAGGTGATGGGCAGTGTTGTAATAATCTGATCTTGCATCCTAATCAGCAGCAGCAGATATGCGCAGAATATGCGTAGAAGGGAACACTGTAGACGATGGCGTTGAATTTTAATCATACGGGGAGACAGGGAGTCCTCCTTGCATTCCCTGTCTCCCTTTACTTCTTCTTTGGGTTTGTTGCCATGCAGACAGTTGAAAGGACTGAAGTGAAATATCCGAGCAGACAACATTTTCCTCCTCTGTTTGTTTGGGTGGATGATGATGATGATGATGATGATGCTCCTTTAAAGTCTGCCCAAATTAGATCTTTCTCCTCTGTGTGACAGGAGTCTCCTAAGTGGACTCGGAGGCAGAGGCTGAGTTTCCCATTAGGAGAACAGTGAATGAGAATAAAGGAGGTGAACTCAAAAAAAAAAAAAAGAATAGGGAGCCTAGTGTTTTTTAATTGCTCTTGTCTTCCCCCCCACCCATTCTACACACACACACACACACACACACTGAACACTTATGTCACAATTAAAAACCACAATCCCCTGGAGCAATTTTGTGCCATCAATTATTGTTCTTCCATTGTTGGTACTAGTACGCAGGAAGGGAAGAAAATATCAACAATCCCTCTTTCAGTTAGGATGGAAATGACACCTCCGTGCTGATAATGATTCATCCCATCCTGACAGTTCTTCTTAAACAGCTGCGTGTTCCACAGAAGCCCCCAAAAACAGCCAAAATGTCTCAAACGCGAGTCAGTTTGAGACAACAGCAGCCACACAAGAAAGTGGCCGCAAGGATTGATCTGAAATCAGTACTTCTGTACAAATATTACAGTTTGCTGTGTATACAAGCACAATATCACAAGATCTAGTATCTGTATCAATATCCTTTATTAGGTTTAGGCAGATATTATGTAACTGGGGACACTGTGGTAAATGGTGTTTGTATACTAACCAGTAGCCTGACAAATGCGTTGGTGCATAGCAATGTGTTGGTCTGCATGAGTTCAAATTTTTAGTGCAAATCTTCATGTTTTCTCCGACTGATGGTACCGATCCAGTCCATATTTAATGCTCAGTTGTTTAATGCAGAAGTCAAAACACTGGTATGACTAGAGATTTTGTATTTTATGGGATTTAGGAGTCATTGTAGGATGCTGTAAACAATGACATTTTGTGGGATTTATCTCTTTGAAAGTAAAAGTATTTCTGTATTCCTTGCTTGTTAGTAAACTGCTTATTTTCTCAAAAGGAAAAAAAGAAAAGAGAAATTTTCTTAACAACTTTGCTTTTTGTTGATCTAAATCTATTGAGCCTCGAGGGACCAAATAATTTTTAAAAAAGTGTTATTTTAGGCTTGTTTTCCAATCTGTGAATAAATGAATGAAGCAAATTGGTTATAGTGTGCCTTATTTCTAGGGAATGGTTGTTAATCAAGGCGTGGGAAAGGATTGCAGATAAGGTTCCCTCTCATGAATCTCATTTCAATTTTTTTCCTCTGTTGCTTAGGCTCATATTGATTTCTTGCCTCTTCTTATCACCTCCTCCAAATAATTGGGAGAGAAAAGCCAAATCCTGTCTGTGATCTACAAAGGGAACTTTTCAAATGGCTGCCTTCCTCTTCACACCTTATAATCTGTCCTTCTGGTATACAACTTAGACTGAAAAGGGGATCAGCAAAATACAAAACAAATCTATCCCACTGCTTGGCGGTTGAGTGGAAGACACAGAGCCCACACCCATTTAAGCACGTCAGGAACATACTGACTGAATGGACATTAGTTAGATTATGGACTATGAAACTGGCAGGTTGAAGGCCATTTCATGTCCAGTGCTTCTAAATTGCATCTTTGTGATTAGACATGCTGCTCTATCAAGTAAGTTCAGGCCAGAAGTGCATCTGGATACTTTCAGAATACTTTCTGATTCATCCACAAACGCACAATAGAGTAATTCACAAAAAAAATAATCTAATAACTGTTAATAAATGTTTCAGTCACGCTCACCAGATGACCTTTCATGGAGCCACACCACAAAAATAAATAAATAAATAAATGGTACCATGGTACCAATTGCTAGTCTCGGTAGCCGGGGATCGGTCCACCAGGGCCTCGGCACCTGGCCACCGCCCAGCTCACAAAGCACCCAACCCCTACGGCGCCTCCTGCTGGTGGTGGGCCTGCAGAAGGATGGGCCCATGTCCCTTTTTCGGGCAGTGCCCGGCCGGGCCCCAGGACTAAGGCCCGGCCACCAGACGCTCGCCCTCGGGCACCCTCCCCGGGCCTGGCTACAGGGCGGGGCCCCGGTAACCCTATCCCGGGCAGGGTAAACTGTTCCCTTGCTGGATCTCTCATAGGGGTCTTGTGAATCTGCTGCCCCCGCGACCCGGCCCCGGATAAGCGGAAGAAGATGGATGGTACCATAGTATTTTAATACTAGTTTTTTTCTGTTGCAAGCTGGTCAGAGCAGAAGTCACAAACTATCTTGCCAAAGTTTGGGATACTGCCAACCCACCAATCAAAACTATGTATCACAGTCAAAGTAAAGCAAACTGCAGCGTGTTGTTGGCTGAGGTGGAGGGAACTGCAGGGAGAAGAGCAAACAGGCTCCCGGTTCCCTGCTTCATGCATTTTAAAAGGCATGAAGAAATAACAAGTCAGGGGCTATATGAGTGCAGACAGTCATAGTCTCATGATTAAAATGTTCTACTAGTACTGTAGTAAATATAATGCTATCACTTTAAATAAACACATAAGAAAATAACCACTCAAAGCAATAAAAGTCTGATATCAAAACAAACTGAGAACCAGTGTGACTTGTAGTCTGCGTTTTCCTCCCTTAAGCAAGATTGTTTCTTGTCATTTGTCCTCGTGGAAAAATACAATTTTCATAATCTACTGTCCTTAGTCAAGTAACTGTCAGTGCATTGATTTAATGCACATCACTTTGTGCTTTATAGTGACAGGCAGCAGGGAGAAAAGCACAGGCTATAAAAAGTGACATTCATTCAGTAAAAAGTGGGAGGTGACTGTGAAGCTTTGGAGAGTCTGACATTAATCTGTTCTGAAAGAGGGAGACAGCTTTGGTCTCTGACTGCCTCTCCTCTGTGCTTTTTTCACTCTTTTGCATCATCCTTAAGCTCGCCACCATGCTCTCCCTTATTTTTGAGTCATTTACTGAGCCAGACGTCTCTGGGTTTGCTGTCCGTACGTTTAGACAGATGAAGTGTGGCTAATCCAATGAAACATCCTTAAAGGTTGTTCAAATGGAGGCTCCATCTCCAAATTTATGCCAAGTCAAAAGCCACCAGGAGAAAAAACAAACAAACAAACAATCATGCATTCATCGTGTCTTCACATACTAAGTGATCATTTCACATTTTGCAGTAGGCAAAATTTATAACTAGCTAGCCAGGCAAAGTGGGGCAGTTCATCCAAAGCGGTCTAAAAACTAATCGAAAAGTTCAGTGTTAGCTCTTTGACTTTGAAATGCACTACTATGTCATTTACGCTACACTCTACTTTTTTACACTACTCAGCCAGTCATGTAGTAGCAACTCGGTGCATTTAAGCATGTAGACATGGTCAAGATGATCGGAAGCTCAAACCAAGGAGAATAGTGAAAAGAAGTGATCGGCAGTTCTCTGGGCGTAAAAGCCTTGTTGATGCCAGAGATCAGAAAAGAATGAGCAGACTGCTTCAAACCGCTCATTACATCCAAGGTGTGCCTCTCTGAAAGACCAGCACATTGAACCTTGAAGCAGATGCGATAAAGCAGAATAAGAACACACTGGGTGCCACTAAGTATAGAAAACTGAGACTACAATTTGCATGACCTCATCAAAATTGGACAATAGCAGATTGGAAAAACATTACCTGGGTCCCTTAGTGCCAACTGAGGGTTGTTTAAACACCACAGCCTACCTGAGTATTGTGGCTGACGTGTCCATCCTTTTATGACCATTGCATGATGAATGCTACCAGCAGCATAACACACCATGTCAGAAACCTATAATCACATCCAAACTGGTTTCCTGAACACAACAGTGAGTTTGCAGTACTCAAATAGCCCCCACACATCACCAGATCTCAATCCAGTAGAGCACCACTGGGATGTGATGAAACAGGAAATTTGCATCATTGATGTGCTGCCAGCAAATCTGCAGCAACTGTGTGATACTATCATATCAACATGGACCAAGACCTCTGAGGAACTGTCTTGAATCTATGCCACCAAGAATTAAGGCAGCACTGAAGTCAAGAGAGGATCCAGTGCGGCACCTGCAGGGTGTAACTAATAAAGTGGCCAGTGGGTGTACACTGAACCTTATGCCTTCAGATAGATGCAAGCGCTGCTGTGAGGATATAACTCATGACCTTGTGTCCAGAGGTCTGTGCCTCTTGCTTCTGTGGCTGACTTTTCATTCTTGCTGTGTAAACACGAAGCTGGGTTTGATATTATCACGGAAGCCTGTTGATTCTTCATCACTGAGGTGTTTAGCAGACTGACAGACATGTGAAAAAAGATGCTATGAGATGTTTCAGCTGTCACGGTTTGTTGCAAACTGGTGCTGTAACTTTCTGTCCACAACATGAACTTATTTAGACGGCTCCATTCACAACTAAACCCAACCATACCATCTAGAACCACAAATAGTGACAGCAATAGCGTTCATTATTTTGTGCCCTTACACCCACCCACTCGCTGCAGAGTCTACCTTACACACATGAATGAACCACCACAACCTCCCCGCCTGCTCCCTCTCCAACATAAGAAGCTTGTCAGGGAGATGCTTAGTATTCAGGGATAGTGCTTAGAGGAAAACCCCGTCTCTCCCTCCCTCCCACCTCATCGCTCCCCTTCGTCACCGCCGCCACCATCACCTGCTCCTCTGTTCCCCCTCCACCCACGCTTTCACCCCGCCTCTCTTCCTCTCACCAGATTGCCTTTTAACAGAGCGGCTCCAGGCATCATTCGAATGTGCGAGAGATGCCGATGACTCATCGGGTTACTCTTTGCTCACGAATAGACGAGTCTTCTCCTTCTCACTTATTATATGTGGCTAAACAAATGTGATGCCAAAAGCTGATAAGTGTGAAATAATATTGCCTGAGCAGACCCTGGCGGTGTGTTAGACAGCCATAAAGCTGAAAAAACAGGTTTCATTACTACAGTGTTGTTTTGTGAATTACCCAGTGAAAAAAAAAAAAAAAAACAAAAAAAACAAAAAAGGAACAGAGAAATTATCGATTTTTATAATGTAATTATTTCCTTATTTGTTTACTAAAGATACAAGAAAAAGGTGTTTCAAATTGAATAAAACTATATGAATATAACCGCTCTCTGAAGAATATTAAGTACCTGCTTGAAAATACAAGCTTAGGTGAGCTTGGATGATTTATCTCTGAAGCTTAAGAATAAGCACATAAACTCAACTAAATGAGACATTTGAACAAAAATAGTAAAAAATAAAATAAAGAAAATGAATAACAGCAAGCAAGCCAGGCAGACAGGGAGAAGGATGATAGGAAAGAATAAGTCGGTCAAACCAAAAAAAGTGAAGAACGTAAAGAGGAGAGCAGGAGAAAACCCTAGAAAGCTTATTGTGCACCATCTCCGTCCCACGCATTCTGCCCACGCTCCCTCTCTCCACCTCCTCCTTTTCCACCTCTCCTTGTTCAGGATTCTGCTCCATGCATCCCTCCCTTTCCTTTCTCAGCTGCGTCATCCAGCTCTTCATTGTGTGCACTCCCCCACCCTCCTCCTACCTCTCTGGGGACGGAGCAGAACTCTCCACAGCTTAGCTTTGTTATTACATGCTGGCTGAAGCGTTCGGGCTTTTTGTTACAGCCGCTATGCTTCATGATGGGTTGAAAGACAAAAACACACCCACACACATGCAGACATTATTGCACACACTGGAGAGCCATTTATTTATCAGCCAGCATGTAAAATCCCTTTAACTTAACAGTAGTCATGTGTTTCGATGCTTGGTGAAAGATCCCACTCAAGCTTTTGGATGCATTTTTATCTTTGTGTAAAATCCAATTTATTCCTGGAGGGCGGCTGGAAAAAAACAAAAAAAAAAAAAACAAACTACAATGCTGGCATTTTCATTAAATCGTCTGAATGAGAGGGTCTCATAATCTGTCCTCTTCATGTGATGATACAAACTCCTTTTTCAGTCTGACCTTGAACCTGCATCTGATCGTGCAGATTGAGCGGTTTCTCTCTCGTGATTATGAGTTTGGTGTCGGTTTATATCAGCCTGTAGACTTCTGAGTAGTCCTCACGATTTCAAATATCACTGTTTGCATGTATGCGGTCTTTGCTGCCTTCTGTTTACACGACTGGTGCTGCCAAAACAGCTCTCACTTGTCGGGGCATGAACAAAGGGTGTCTTAAGGTGTCTGGCACAGGCTGTTGGAAACAAATTCTGTGGGTACGGTGAGTTGCAGAGTGGGACCCCACTGGGATGTGGGGAGTTTGGAGGCTGGGTTTTCTTATGTTCCCTATTTTTTAGCATAGCATTTAGGTGGCTTATATATGTAAAAGCAACACCCACGACATGAATGCCAGGACCTAAAGATGTCCCATGAGAAAACTACATTGTAATAGCACAATCAGTGTTATTTATTTAACCTATCACACAAGCCCTAAGGCACCGAGTGTGATAAGAAACCTGCCAATAAGAGCTTCATATTTCACTGCACCTCAGACAGGAATACAAATGGTATTAGACTATTCTTACATTTTGCCAGTGTAGCGATATTTAACATAATGATGGGAATACCTTTACAAAGTGATCTGATGAAGGTTCGCTCGGTACTCAGTGTGAGCCGCCAACCAGTTTTTTTCCATGAGTGTGCAGGTGTAAGACTCACACCCTCTACCTCAATACACATTTATGCTTCCACACATGTACAACAAACTCTAGAGTTTCCAGTTCAAATACAGCTGCTGTGGATATTTATTAGCTTTCTTGAAAATGTTAGAATTCATCTACAGGAAAGTGCAATCCAAGGAAACCCGATGAAGTAAATGAGACTCACCACTGGTCTTTTACGCACAAGGTGAAAAGAAATAGGAATTAACATCATTAATGACAGGCCACAACTAGATCTTATGTTACATTTAAAGCACCAAGCACTGAAGTCATATGGTGTTAGAACTGTAGTGGGCAGGTGCCATGCTCCGGCTGGAATAGGCTTCAGCTGGATAAGTGGTTGGGAAAATGAATGGAAGGACACCTGTTATTGCTCTTAGATAGCAATAAAACATGCTAACAGTGTTCTGTTTCAAACAGGCAAAAGTGTAACCCAGCAAATGATAAGCCTGCAACCACACTCCTATCTAATTTACATGAAGCTGATTTATGCCCGAGTACAAACTGTGCTGTTATAACTTGTAGTACTATCAAATCCCTTAAAAACACTTTTGCGTAAGTAAAAGTTTATTTATAGTCTTTTCACAGACAGATGTCACAAAGTGCTTCATAAGAGAGGTACCAAAAACACAATACAGTCATAAACACATTTATGACATCGAAAAGGTTTAGATTTGATGACCTCAGGTTACAAGAAGAGGTATGTATACAAATCAAATCAGCAATATAGGGAGGGGCCTGACCCTGTAGTGCTCTAAAGGTTAAAACTAGAATTTAAAAATGGAACCAAATCTGATTGGTAGCCATTGTAGCGACTTTAAAACAGGAGTTTTATTGGCTCCGTTTGAGCAGGTATCACTGCAGAGTTTTGAACAACCTGCAGACGAGCCGGCCCTTTCTTGTTTAGACAGGTAAACAGACTACAGTGGAACCCCGGGCTACGAGTTTAATCCGTTCCAGAACAGAGCTCGTGACCTGATCCATTTGTAACCTGAACAAATTTTCCCCATTTAAAATAATGGAAATGAGATTAATCCATTCCAGCCCTCCCAAAAAGTCCCCAAAATATCATAAATAATTGGAGAAAAAACAAACAAAAAAACAAACAAACATGCTTTTAAATAAGAAACAAACATCAAAATGCTGTATTAATAAATATAGTTAAAAGATAAACCAACTTAAGAAAATATAACCTTACCTTGGCGGCAGACGATTGCGTTTAACGGAGAGCGGCTGAGGAAGGACTAGATACGTACTGGCACAATACGGTAAAACTAAAACAACACTTTCTTAACTGCATAAATTGTAATAAAAAATTTATTTTCTAATTAAAACTTAGCCTACGTACACATTACGTAGGAACGTATGATTCATTTTACGATAATCTGTTTTTGCCTTTTTGGCTACATTTTCGGCACCGTCACATAAAAAAAAAAAAAAAAAAAAAAAAAAAAAAAGGAGAAAAAGGAGAAAAAAAAAAAAACAGAAGACCAAAAAAAAAAAAAAAAAAAAAAAAAAAACAAAAAAACAAAAAACACCAAAATAAAACCAAA
>VURO01049437.1:0-30456 GCA_015108175.1 Pelvicachromis taeniatus | reverse complement strand
AATGTATGATCATCTGTTTTTGCCTTTTTGGCTGCATTTTCGGCACCGTCACAAAAAAAAAAAAAAAAAAAAAAAAACTAAAATTGCACTTTAACTGTACGTACGTACGGAAGTGAGCCAAGCAGGTGTCATCATAAGGGATAAGCCTTTGAAACGGCTCTGGGTAAAAGGGGTAGAGGTTTCCAGGAAAGAAAGGCGAAACGGAAACTAGCGATGACGTATCGGAGCTCTGCTCGTAGAACGGGCAGGCCTCGTAAACTGGGCAGAAATTTTGCTCGGATCGCGGCTCGTAAACCGAATTACTCGTATAGCGAGCTGCTCATAACCAGGGGCAGGGGTATTACAATAGGCGAGTCTTGTAGAGACAAAAGTGTGTATTATCATCTCAAGTTCACTTGTTGACACCATGGATCTAAGATGTTCCTCAAATGAAAAAAAAAGCAGATTCTTACTATCTGATTTAGGTTTCGCTCCAAAGAAAAAGCTTCATCTAAAATAACACTTACATTTCTGAGGTTGCGCTTCTGTGAGGAACCTAAATCACTCAGTTGCTGTTTAATATCGGACATTGCACTGCCTGGTGCAATAATCAAAGTTTCAGTTTTGTCTGGGTTTAGCTGTAAGTAATTGTTGTTCAACCATTGCTTGATGGACTTTGCCACACAAAAGCAGACAAGTCAAAAAGAATGGACCAAAACCAAAAGTCATTTTCTGACACCAGGTGCAAATTATGAAACCAAACAGCATTTGTGAATCACCTCAGCTCTCGCTATAAAAAGCTCTTTTCCAAAACAGCATGTCTTCACCCGAGCTCTGAGACAATGAAGTGACAATGAGGCACTTGATGATTAATTTCTAAAGCAGGGGTGTAGTGTTGATATTCAGAGACGCAGCTGTAAACTTGCAAAGCCCTTTTACGGGAAAACAGGAAATAGCTTCCCCTAATGGAAATCAAACAAAGAAAACAAAAATCTCCTTTACAAAAATCATCTTTATTCAATCAGAGATAACAAGTGTTCTTGGACCAAAATGAGTGTTAGGTGCTCCCTTCCTCTTTCTGCCACCACTCGCCTCCTTCACAGTGTGCTCCTCAGCTGTGGGTTTACTGATTAGCCAGAGCCATAAATAAATAATCAAAGAGAAAGCGCCGACGTTCCACTCGCCCTCATCATCAGCCTGTGCTATCAGTCAAGCACATCACAACTCAAATGATCTTTTTAGATCGAAATTCTAAGTATATTAGAATACTGGTGATAATGAAGGACTTACGAGCCATTTTTTTTCCTTATGTGGTGAATTTTCAGACAGACAGAGTTGGAAGAACTCGAAAAATGTGTCTCAGTGCACGTGTGTACATCAGTTCATGGCGGGAAGGCGGAGGGACAGCGGGATGGGGGGGGGGGGAAGACAGAGGAACATACAGTCGGTGTGAGTGTGACTAAACTGACTGCAGTAGAATGACTCACCCTGTTGCTATGGCAACCTAAAGACACGCTCTCCTCTAATGTGCGATTTCAACAACTGGTGGATCGACGGCTAACGGGCGGAGGGAATGTACATTTATGGAAATCATAGAAGGAAAAAGGGTTGCAAAGGTCAATGCATGGGTGCACGGAGCAGGCATAAAAGCATCTACTGCAATAAAAAATTTTTAAAAAAGCAAGCGATATCAACCAAACCAAAGGCAAAATGCCCAGCACCCCTCTCTCTCTCTCTCCCTCTCTCTGTGAGTCTCTCAGCACTGCAGTATAAAACCCAGCGGCTCCTTCTCCTCCACTGTAGTGGACTGCTGTGTGTGGGTGTTAAGCTTGAATGCCCTTGGTAAGTAAAAGTCATGTAGGATAAAGTCTGGCCTCCCACCACAAAAATAAAACCCCTTTAGATTTCATTTCCAGCCATAATTTTGACTTTTCCGGCTATTCTGGTGATTTGTAACCACTGTAATTCACATTCAGTCACCTCTGCGCAGGTGGATTTAGCTCAGTAAAATTGCAAATGCCATAAAAGTATTACTTAAGGAGCCTGTAAATATAGAAAAAGAGATGGTTAAACATAATAAGTACTGATCGGAGGATGTGTCATTGCAGACACCAGAATTGCTTTGTTATTTATTGTTGCTCTCTTAACTAAGATATTAAAGGTAAATTCAGTCTTATATCACGATATTTTCAATTGCCTTTGTTACAGAGTGTGGCATGGTGGGAAAAATTGAGAGAATCTCCCACTAAACAATGGGTTGGCATTACTTTTCATTTTTAATAATTGCATGCTTTCGTGTTTTTGTGTGAGGTGTGGGCCACACCCATGTGGGAGTGGAGATTCTACTGTAGTCCAGATGCCAGCTATTTGGAGTTGAGTACCGGGAGCCGTTGATTGGTAATGATTTGAGCCCTTCTCTATAAAGGGGAGAGAAAACAGGAAGAGGTTTTTTTTTTTTTCCCCTCTAATGGACACTATTGCAGCAGGGAAGCTAGTTGACATTTGAGACTCCAGAATGAAAAGTGCACATTTTAAAGAAAATTATATTTAACCTGACCTGGAAGTTTTTGCTTTTAAAATAATCAAATGACACTGGAGGGAGGACTCCTTTTAATCAGGTTTCATGTGGATTTGCTGTGATCAGAAGACTGGATTGGAGACCCTCGGTGTGTTTAGTTCAACGAGGAAAAGCTAACTGTGGAAGGTAACCAATGAGAGGAAATTGGTCAAGATTTGGAGAAGAAGGGTTTGAGAGTGGAAGCCCCAGGATCTGGTGTGGAAACCCACTCTCTAACAACACAAGGCCTGATATGGTGGATGGAAAGCCTTTCTCAGGAAGATGCAAGATTGATATGTGTTTGGCTGCTTGTTCTTTTGAGTGACCACTTTTTCCTGTTTGTAACCAGGCTATCAAGTCCAACCGTGGCAGCTTTGGGCCTTGGATTGCAGACCAGAACTGTCTTTAGCCAATAGTCTGCTTTGGAGGAAAAATAAATCTTGTGAACCCAATTTGCAGTGCGAGTGTGGTGGTTTCTTACTCGTCACTATTAGAGCTTATTACGTTCTTGTACGGAGGGATACATAACACCCCTCACTGGCTCTATGAATATTTTATACTCTCCCCACCATAAAAGCACAAAATAAAGCACATAATTAACAACAAAGCAGGAATATGATGGTGGAATCTGGTTTAAACCGGTGCACAAATATACCAAAATGCTTAACCCAAATTATAATATGGCACAGCGGCTTGACACAAAGACCTTCATCTTTCCACTGCTCTGTTTAGGAGTCACCACATCATCTACCTCCCCCCAATTTATCCAGGCTTGGGACTGGCAGTAGCACTACGCAGGGTTATTGGCAGCCTCAAAAGATATTTTTATCTTTTGAAGATATAACCTTCTGAGCTATAATTGATGAAGTTTCATGTTGCGAAGAAAGTTGAATTGGGAAATAAATAAAACAATTTATCCCAGTGTGACGCGTGAAGCAAATCCCAGAAACAAAGTCCAGTTTTTGTCCTCAGATTCTTTGTTCTCGTCTGCCCTCTCCTCAGCAGGAAAGGAGAAAAGCATGATTACTCTTCCACCTTTACCAACACACCCCCCCCCCCCCCCCCCCCCCCCCCCCCTCCCCCCCCCCCAAATCATTTCTGTACAATCCCTAAATTGTGTTGAAATAATGTGTGCCCTCAGTTCAGACTGAAGAAGTAATCTAATTTCCTACCACCACATAAACAAGACTCCAGTCTGACATACTTAACCTGCAATTAATTGGCAATAGAAAATGAATCAGACCATGTCCCTCTTCACGTCCTACCATTGTGGAGGTGGGGGCAAAAAGAATGATGGCCCTCATGTTTAATTTAATTGGTTCCTGTGTGCACACAGTCACATTTCCAGGCAGCTCATTAAGCTCTTCTATGGAAAAATAAATGTTCCAATTCAAAAACTAACGCAATAAAACAAGACAAGATCGTAAATAAATAGATATAATTTCCCATGTGACACTCAAGACAGGTCTAACTTCAGCTCTATACTGTAATGCAGTGAGGCTAACATGTGATAACAACAAATAAAAAGATTATTCTCTATAACTTCTGCCTGCCTGCCGCTGCCTGGATCCGTGACTGAGGAGGCTTGATTATAAACCAAACTGAAGGGACTGTTGTAATGTAGCCTTTCATCACCACGTTTGACTCACCGCAATAAAGAGTCACTGCAATAAGAATGCTTGTAAAAGGCCTATTTGCATAAAATGAAATAACGTACGTTGCTGTGTTGAAGCTTTTTGACTGAGCATTGAGTCAGGGATGATTGATGGCTGTGTGTCTACATATTAATGTATGCTTGAATGTGGGCTTGTGTGTGTGCTTGTGAGTGTGTGTGTGTGTTGGCTTGCTTGGAGGGCTGACACCGGCACCATGCTGTAATTAGCCAAACAAGAGACAATGACATATTGAGCACTGCTAGCACCTTCTGTTAGCCAGCCTACCAATGTCTCTTCAGGCCATAGCTGCTGACACAACTACATTTAGAAAATGATTCAAATGTAACCCAGTGCATGCATCAAAGATACTACGCATGACTGTAATTTTTTGTCATTACTTTCCAAGTAGGTGTCCTAAAGAGAAGAGTCAGCAATACGTGTAAGTAAAGTGAAAATGTATTTTACTGGGTTAAATCAAAATAGCTGCAAAATTCTGATTGTTAAAAAAGTGTAATCACTTCAATGATTAAAGGGAACAAACAACATCTGCTTAATGTTAGTCGATACATGATGGATTTTTTTTAAGTAAACAGTGTTCACCTCTTTTTTTGGAAGTGGTAAACTGCTGCAATCGTCCCAGCACGAGCTTATTTACTGCAGCTCTTGTATTCACTCCTATTTAAGACATTCCTACCAGCATGTATAGATATTATTAACCATTGTGCGTTGACACTTATTTGCATACTGCTAATAATCAAACTGCAGGCCTTAATCATTTCTTTTAAACGATCTTAAAGCCAGAATAGCCTGTAGACATACAGGTAATCAGACGCAAACACATCATGTCTCTTGTTTCTAGACACTGAAACACATAATCATTACCAACGTGTCATTAGGCGTGCACCTGTGAACCTAGCTCCTTCATGATGAAGTGTCTCGTCACGAAGCGGTGGGGGTAGAGCCATTTTCCTACAAGAGCTCCTTCGTGTGATGAGAACAAAAGGTAGCTGCTGCATGCTAGGAAAGCATGGCGGAGAAAAGGTTAAAGGAGTACAGAGCGACAAAAGTGAGCCAAGGAGTCGGGGAAACACTGAAAAGGGACTGAGGGGCTGTGTGCGCGACAGCTGAGTGAAAGATGAATGAGAGAGCTGAATACATGTGGGGAGACACTCACATTTGGAACAAGACTCAATTTGCTGCATTTATCTGTGCAAAAAGGTTTGGCACAAACAGCAGGTCTAGACAGCTCTCTGCAAAAATCAGGTCATATTATGTAATGGTGACTGTTGATGTCGAGTTCATATCTTTTCCTTAATAAATGCTTTCAAATATTCTTTGAGCTCTTGGGGGTTTCCTGTTTGAGTTAAGTAATGCGCAAGGAAAAGAGAAAACCTGAAAAAGGGGGGAAATTTTCTTCCACAGACTAAATGAAAACAAGCTATATCTCTTCTAGCTTAGACAGGAAGTTTGTGTCCATGTTAGTAGTAATGAATACTAAAGACTTATTATGCACAGTTTTGATTATGAGACACAAGTTATGTAATAAAAATAATGTAATAATTCCTGGAGAAAACTTTTGTTTGCCTCTGGTAAACAGGAAATTAAGTTATTAAAAATGAACATCACAGTGGTTCAGTGTTTAGCGCTGTCGCCTCACAAGAAGGTCTGAAGTTCAAAGCCAACAGGGGCTTTCTCTGAGGTTGAATGCTCTCCCTGTGTCGGCCGGGGGGGGATGTCTGACTTGACCCCATCCAATCCAAAGACATGCATGTTAGGTTAAAGGGCAATTCTACAATTCTATTTCTATTTGCTGTGAGTGTGAACGTATTAGACCTGTCCCATGATAGCTGTGATAAGCCGCAAGTGGCAGCACTACTGTGTGAAGAATGGTTTTCTGCTGATGATGATTGTATGGTGTGATAATGTGGCATTAATGTGAGTTGCATGTAACAAGGCACATAATCACTTCTACATAAGGAAAAATTACATAAAGGCAATTTTATTGATGTGGCTTTGAACGACCTTTGAATATAAAAAGACAAGTACTGTACATCTTCCAATTGTAGCCCGGGGGTTTATTCAAAATAATTATCCGGCCGACTCAGCGTTTAAACGAGTTTAAACCAGTTTAAATGCTGCTGTTCGTAGATGACGGCTGATTGGAAACAGCTGACCGAGTGACGAGTTGCGGGAGGACTGACAACAGCGCGGAGGGTTTTTTTGAGCGACGTTCCAGTCACACTCCATACCAGTTGGTGGCGGTAATGCACCATTCAGTTGTTTGCCAACTGCCAATAAAATTTTAAAAGAAGAAGACCATGCGGAGGGACTTCCCGGTCGAAGGTCACCTGTCTACTATTGGAGACAGGCGTCTATTTGTTGTGACATGGTTTCAACTCGGCATTTATTAGAAACCGGCATTTAAAAGAGACAGGCTACTAATGGAAGATATACGGTAATATGGAGTGTGAATGATAGATTCATAATAGTTATATACCCGGTCACTATGTGACTATACAACATGTGTGCACTCTAGGTGGCTTTCTCCTCTTATGTATCATTTAGACAAAAAAAAAATAATAAAAAAAAATAAATAAAATGGCCTGCATGTCCTTCCTCTTACCAGAAATACTGAATAAGAAGACTACAACATGTAACACACAGCATCCACTCTGTGCGAGCAGTGAGTAATGTTTGGCGATGGAGGGATGTAGACCTTTGGTTTTGTAACAGCTCAGAGAGCATGAGTGATGCCAGCTGAGCCACAGGGGCATAAGGTAGGTAGCTGTGAGTGACTGTGTGTGTGTGCGCGCGTGTGCAGAGAGAGAGCTTTTTTATAACTGTGTAAAGTAGTATGTGTGTACGCGTGGGCAAAAGCGTGGAAGGTGTAAGTGAAGTGAAGAGTGTGTGATGCGTGGGAGGAAGCGTGTGTATGCTTTCATGTAATGTAGATAGTGATGTACACACCAAGCAACGTTGCTTTCTTTGTGCTGCTGTCACATGTACAGTCCATGTCTGCTTGCTTTGTTAGAGTCGCCGCTTTATTTCTTCCCTCAATTGTCAATACCTATTATTTCCAGAAATGACTTTTTCTTCCTTTTTCCTGAGACTAAGAGCTCTTCTACCCACTCCCATTTCCAGAGTTAAACAACTTACTCCACCACCTCCACCACTGCAGTTATATAAAAACACTAAAAGGGGCAATTATGTGTGACTTTCAGCAAGTTCAACAATGAATTGAAAATGTTTTCAGCAAAATGATCTTTGGGCTTATGTCACACTGTACCTGGCACTTCAAGGTTTAGTTTGCTTTTTTTTTCTCTCTCGTTAAAAAACGATTTGATTTCGGGATCTAAATCCTGTGACGCCACCAATTAAGAGCTTTTAGATAGCCATGTGAGTCCTTGTATGCTATTTTTAGATTATGTTTTCACAGGCATAGATGCAACTTTTTGGAGGACAATGAGATTTAGTAATACTGTGCAATGAAAAGAGACACACAAAGAAAAAGATTGCTAGAGCCATCAACAGTTATGGAAGCATTGGGAATGAGCGAAACATGCAAAATCTGAGCCTTACCAGGTAAAGCTTACATGTCACAAACCTGCCACGATTTCACACATTTGGGGTTTTGGGGTGGGGTGCAGTCTTAAAGAACAGTCTGATAATTCGGACTGAATGTCAAATTGTAATTTTGCTTAAAATGCTTTTTACTAGCAAAAACATCCTTTATCCTAGAAATTTAAAAGAAAGCAAATATTTAAAATTCTTGCTTTATTATTCACATAAAGCAAGTCTTCTTATAGCTTTTGGTTAACAAGTTGATGAGATAGATGGTGAACAAACTGACTGTAAGCAACCACTGCTGTCCTGAGCCACACCTCCACCATGGTCAAAAGTACCAATTCTCCATGGTCAACAAAATATGTTACAAGATCTGTTTTGCAACTGCAACATCATCTTCGGTGCTTCAGTACTGCACTGTCTTGCTATGCAGTAGATGACTCACACCAGTTTTAGAGGCTTTGTGTTACCCTGTCTACACATGAAGGGACTCTACAATGGGTTGTGATCATTAGAAAGATTGTTATGTCCTGCTGCATCTTCCTTTACTCGAAAATACCAATTAAAGTGGCATTCCCTCTGATAGCAGTGTAACACTGAAGGCTTCCGTCTGTAGCCACCGAACATTTTCCACTTTAAGAGGTGAAGGGCTTTTGCTGCCAGTCATTAATACTGCATAGACTCCAGCATGGAGCCTCTACTGATGAAGTCACCCCCTAACATTCATATTTACACTGAATGGGGTAATTAATTCTAAAGACCCATCTGCCCTTTTGCTTCTTTAAATATTTATACAGCAGTCAGTAGTTTTTGTCACCTACAATTTATTCCCGTCCACTGTCGCTTGCTCTGCCTACGTCTGCAAAGAAACAGCTCCCGTATATGGCAGACAAATTGATTTAATTCTCCGGAATAATTCATTGTTGTTAATGACCAGAGAAGTAGCCAAAGGAAGTTCATCGATCAGCTTGTCAAACGTTATTCTGTAACCAAAAACAAGCTGAAAATATCAAGAGCTGGAAAATTAAATCATGCTGGCAGTGATGGTAACTACTGGTAATATCACTGTACGTGTACTTGACTAATGGATGTGTTTGTTTTTGTGACTTATTCATGTTCAGCCTGAGTGCAGTGAATCAAAGTTTCCAAGCTGTCACATGGCTCTCGGTTCTGAAAGTAAGAGTCAAAATCTCCCCTCCTCTGTTTCATTTTATTTATCTGTTTCTGACAGCTCTCAGCATAAGAGCAGCAATAGATACACTTCAGTCATTTGTTGCCATGGTAACTGCTGCCAGCATGAGCATCAGCTCTTGTGCAGACAAGAGTCTTTAAAGGGATAGCTCGCAGACACAGGCTTGGAAGTTGGAAAATGACAGTGTGGAAATGAATGTTTAGATGTAGTCTGACAAAATAATATCATCCTTCATGCCAATGTTTGTTTGTTTGTTTGGACAACTGATGAGTCCCTACAGCACCTGAAATAATCTTACAAAAGTATGTATATTTAAAAAAAAAAATAGCTAGACTATAATTTATAATATTCCTTACTACAGCTTAGTTAGCAGTTAATAATCGTGCATAGCTTCTCGGAAAGATTTCAACACATACTTAAATACCATAATAGGCTAATATTTCATATCTCCGACACTGATTAACAATGACCAACAGCTACAACATTAAAATCACTAATGGGTGAGGTGAATAGCACTGATTGTCTCATTACAATGCAATAATCTGCTGGGAAACCTTAAGTTCTGCCTTTTATGGAGATGTTGCAGCGCAAGCACACCTCCAACAATAGTGAACTGCTCCCACAGGACAGTGCACGGCACCCAAGAGTGTCTAAAAGAACTAAAGAGCTTAAGGTTTTAACCCTGCTTCCACAGGATGCACAATTGGACTGGGAAGGCGAGTCCTGTGTATCAGGACTCACCCGCAAAACAACAAGGATCCACTTCCAGCATCCACTTTTAGTCATGAGGGAACTTCCCAATATTAGGCATGTGGTTTTAATGAGATCCCTGATTGGGTTTATGAGTGTAGGCAGGCTGCAAACTCATGAGTGCTTTCACATTTGCACTGCTAGCGCCGTAGGCCAGTGTGAAAACTGACAAACATGCATTCAGAGGCAAAGAGTCGAGATTAGCACAAATCAGTTCACTTATTCTATTTTTTATTTTTATTTTTTGTTACTGTTTGATTCATTTAGGTACCTAAGTAAATTGGACACCTTTAGTATAATGATTTAGAATAGACCTCCATTTTTTTTTTTTTTTTATTATCATTATCACAGTGCAACCAATCCTTCCATGAAAGGGTCATGCACATTATATGTAATTACATGGCAACTGCCTTAAAAAAAAACATTAAAAAAAAAAAATCAGCCATTATTGTTTTCCTCTGGTGAGATCAGCCTGAAAAATTATGTATTTTTTTTGGGAACCCAATAACACAGGGTAGTGTGGTGCGTTCATGTTTGAGCCATGGGATCTTGCAGAGTCTGGTATAATTTGCCGCATGTGATCTGACAAGTGGTTCCTGCTGTGATGCCAATACACTCCATTTCAGGACAAAACAAGCAACACAAAAAGACACCAAAAACTCCAATAAGCCCCTGTTTACAAAAGCGCGCGGACACGCGTGCGCGCACACACACACACACACACACGTACTGAAGTCATTGTCATTTTTCATCTAAAGTGTCATTTTTGGAGCTTTTGACTCAGGCCTGCATGAGGCTGAGTGAAATTGCTGCTTCATCGGCAAACAGGAGCATGATTACTTACGTGTGCTATGTGTTTTCTTGTATCAGGAGCCTCTCTGCAGGGTCATATTGGAGCATCCTAGAGCAAAGGAAAGAAGAAGCGGTTTTATTTCTGTTCAAAAGCACACTTTGAGTTCTCTCTTAAGAATTTCCACATAAAGATGTTTTGTTTTTTTTTACTTTTTCTGGGTATATTATTATAGCTGCTACATACTTTGGGAGAAAATGTATTTTGCAATGTACAGGTATATTGCTCACTTATGAAGGAAAATTATGCAATGTGTGAGATTGAAGCCTTCACATTAAGACCGCCAACAGTTATGACTCATATCTTGCACCTAGTGATGACAGTGATGGAAATTAATATATTCACAGCTATAATTAAAAATACTGATGAGTACTGAAATAACACCTAAATTTCCAAAAGTTATTTCTGCTGTAACATGTCTGAGCACCTCCAGATGACTCCTACACTCGTAGAGGTTTGATCACCTGTGACTGATTAAAAAGGAGGACGATGGGGAGGTCAGAGAGCAATTTAGCTTACATAACAGCGCTCCAGTCCTCAGGTATTTTATACTCTGCTCTAATTTGAGCTAATGAATGCTACTCTTTCAAAAGCATCCTATGACATGGAAGAATCTCATATTAGACATCATTTCAACAGTGCTGTACTTTTAAAATCTGGTGAAGCTCAGAATATTATTAAAACTGCTGATGTGCTGTTTTTTTTTGTTGTTGTTTTTTTATCAGTACTGGAAAACAGTACTTTTATTTATTTGTGCTCCCTGTTTTTCTTTCCTAATTCACTTCCTGTGTTTGGGATACATTAAAATGAGTTTACCCCTTTTCACATTACATAATTCTTCACCAACAGTGCAGGAAGTGACTACAGTAAGTGGCGGTTGGCTGCCTACAGTAACTGAGTCATATTGAGTTGAATAGCAATTAGCTGGACTAAATGTGGCAGCTTTAAATGAGGCCTGACAAACACTGTTTGTTTAAGTGAGCTCTCATTGCACCATAAGGCAACTTGAGGCGTAAAGAAGGCAGATGGTTGCTAGCACATCAGCTGCAGTCACAAGTCAAGTAGAGTATGTAGATCTGCATGTTTGTGCTATAGCTGTGATCAGGACCCGGCTGCAATTTGACATGTGTAGTGCAAAAGTTTACTTTGAAATATTTAAAAAAAATATATATATATATTAAACTTTTATTTATCTATCCATTCGCAGTCGCTTATCCTTTTCAGAAGCCGAGTACTCGGAGAGAACACACGCAAACACAGGGAGATGGTGGTGGTGATGGTGGAATTGAACTCGGGACCTTCTTGCTGTGAGGCAACAGTGCTAACCATTGTGCCACCCTAACTTTTATTTATTGTTTTATTATTGTTGTTGTAATTATCGTTTTTGGTTTATTATTTGATTCATGCAAGGGTTTTTGATACAGCAGGGGTTGAGTGATATAGTGTAAAAATGGATGCTTTAAACTCTGTTTCACTCCCTGTTCACATAATAAATCAAATTTAGGTCAAACAGAGGCCAAACAAAAGAAAAAGGACTAGTTGAACAGTTTCATTCTTTAAACATTTATGTGATATTCTTCACATACTGGAATCTTTGTGTGTATATATACTTCCATTAGTAGCCCGTCTCTTAAACGCCGGTTTGAAAACATGTCACGACAAATAGACGGCTCCCATAGTAGCCGGGCGACCTTCGACACGGAAGTCCCTCCGTGCGGTCTTCTTCTGCTTCTTTTTAAATTTTATTGGCGGTTGTCAAACAACTCAATGGTGCATTACCGCCACCAACTGGTATGGAGTGTTACTGGAACGTTGGTAGCAGCAACCATCGAAGTGGGATTATTACCTTGAACTGGGCCTAGCGAACCTGCTAACTGTGATTTTCTGGCCCAGGCGTTTATTCAAAAAATTATCCGGCCGGCCGGGCGTTTAAAACGGACCGGTGGTTATTGGAAACAGGCCTTTATTCCCTTCTCGGAATTGTCGCAGAAGTGAGAGTGAAAGAGGACCCAGGCGCGATTTTTAGACTGAGGTGAAAAGACAGTGCGTTTACTTACAGTGCTTCAGAAGTATTCCAACAGTTCACAAATAATGCAGTTTGCTGGAGTGTCTGTGGTAGACCAGCAGGAGTGGTGCTCCCTGAAACTTCTCTCTTCTCTCTTCTCCTCAAGAGGCCGTAAAAGTTAGCAGGTCAGTTCCAGTTCAGTGTAACAATCCCACTTTGAAGGTCGCTGCATCCAGTTTAAATGCCGCTGGTCGTAGATGATGGCTGATTGGAAACAGCTGGCCGACGGAGGACCGAGACAGCGATTATGCAAATCGAACTGTGCCAGTCCGCGTGCTCCATTGGCTGCTCGGCAATCTGCTACCGCCCTCGATTATGCAAATCGAACTGTGCCAGTCCGCGCGCTCCATTGGCTGCCGGGGGCTCCCTCGACACTCCCAGAAGCAACGATTGGTGGATTGGATGCCGGCGTGAGTATATAAACCTGCCTCAAAACACACAGGGTAAGTGCCCTCTCTCAGTAGGGCTCCGCTGTTGCGTTGCGTTGCGTTGCGTTGCGTTGCGTTGCGTTGCGTTGCGTTGCGTTGCGTTGCGTTGCGTTGCGTTGCGCTGCGCTGCGCTGCGCTGCGCTGCGTTGCGCTGCGCTGCGCTGCGCTGCGTTGCGCTGCGCCGCGCCTCAGTGGCAGGCTCCTGCCTGTTGTCTTGCTCTCCCGGTGGCCTCCTCAACCTCTCTGTCAGAGGGACTTCTGCGTCGAAGGTATATTACTACCCGGCCACTATTGCTTGATGGTTTTTCAAACCCGACACTTATTAGAAACTGGCGTTTAAGAGACAGGCAGTTGCTGGAAGATATGCTGATACATTAAAGTGGCCTTAGCAAAAATACTCTATAAAACACTAAGTTCAGTATCTATTGCAATCCAGTAAAACGGTACTCAGTTTCATCACACTGTGACAATAATTTGACAGAAGTTATATTGGTGGTCTAATATGTCGGATATATTGCTGATAATATACTGGCTAAGTATTCAGCATCGACGGTAGAAAAGGCGCTCAACTAAGATATTCTTCCAAACATGTCTTTACATGACAGACCAATGTAAAATGTGATGTCAGGGGCATAAAGTCTGCTTTACAAGTCCTCGTGAATACAGCAGCATATGACATCTATGAGGGGGATAAAGATTTCGGGTTATTTCAGCCCTCAGGGGTAAAGCAGAGCCATTCGGAGCTGCACAGAGTTAGAGCTAAACAACAGCTACTCTGACACCGAGGGAGATCCTTAGTCACGACTGCATCGGTCTTGGGCTCTTGCAGAGTGAGAGGGCAAAAAGAGGACTCAAGTGAGTGGAAAAGGTGACACGGGGGCAGGAGGAAGGGAAGGAGAAAGGTGAAGAGGGAGGGAGGGCAGTTTATATGAGGGGCGCGTGCACCAACATTAACTTGCCCCATTAATGAAATGCTGTAGGGACTTCTCATGTGCAACACTGAACACAGGAAGGAAGCAGAGAAAAGGAGGGCTAGAGCAGGGTGGACGAGGAGCAGGAGCAAAGCTGCATGCAGACGGACAGAAGGTTTGATTCTATCCAGCCTTGTCACTCTTCCTGCCCTCATTGCCGGTTCAATCAGTAACACGCATTAGGAGTAAATTGAGTGGATAGATGATGCAGCTGCTTTCAGCCAGTCTGGGGCAAACAGAGCAATTACCACTGCTGGGCTGTGTTTAGCTGTGTGACGTCCACACCAACACTGTATGACTTAAGACGGGGCAGTGGGTGGAAGGAAGAGTATTGGGTGCGTTTCTTTCTACTCATCTGATTTGATGTGTGTAATGGTAAGAAATAACACGAGTGCTTTCATTCAGCCACGCAAGAAAGTTTTCTTCTCAGTGACTCAGGAGTGCATGTCCTTTCATCTGTAAAATGGTACAGTTGATAAGTTGAGATGCAGCTCACGCACCGACTGTAATAATGACACTGAAGAATACACTGTGGAATTTCTGGGGGGGGAAATGTACAATTTAAAGACACAGGCTTTAACACAGTGTTGATTTGACATGTCCCAACCATTTCAGCTCCTAATAATCACAGACATAAATGTCAGCTGTCATTCCAACAGGACAGGAACTGAAACTGGTCATTATCATTAAGAAAGTCTACGTGTGGGACTTGACAAGAAAACCAACGAGTTTAATGTAAGAGTTCTTTAATTTCCCGAAACAGCCATTTTAATACACCTGGATGAATGTTGAACGTGAGAGGCTTTAGAGACAGTGGCTGAAAATTTAAGACACATGTGAGACTCGCCATCTTGTGGTCATTTTTATCAATCACCCCTGTAATGCACTGACTAAACAAAGAAAAATAGAAAAGACAGTAACAGCTTAATTTTAATCATATACATATGAAATAATAATAATACATATATTATAATAAATATGGTCCCAGAGTTGATCACAGCTTGCAAACGTATTTCAGCAGACGAGAGCACAAGCTGTCTGCTTTCTTTACGATTATCCTTTACCTGAAGTCCTGTCCCGAGTTTCTCATTGCTGATTGGTTGAGTTTCTTTGTTCCTTAAGTGAATTCACCCGCACGCATTATATAAGGAGTATACTCCCTTCCACCTGCTCTTTTTCACTCCTACGTGGGGCAGCAACTAGCATGCGTTTATATTCTTGGTTTCTTTAGTTCAATAAACCTGTTTTTGAAGTAACAGGTTAAAGTCTGACTTTGTTTTCTCTTTCAGAGTCTAGCAGTCCATGTGTGACTTTTTTCTCAAACTTTATATTTTAATAAACTTTATATTCCGACCATGACTTTTGATAACAATCCTTACCTTTGAAATAACTTTCTAATTAACACTACTAGTTAGTCAAATGTATCAAAAAGACAAATTAATATATACTGAGACACAATCGCTGGTTAGCTGTAGGTTTACTGGCATAAGTTAACTTGGGTTTGTCATCCCACACTGAACTATCAAATACCAACTAAGACCTGAAAGCTGGGAGAAAAACAGAAAGAAGACATGTAGAAAATGGCCTCAGGGTGGATTTAGAAGCAGGCCTTCATATTGGCCTTATGGAATATGGGATGTCTGTGCAGCCCAGTGAGCTAAAGTGGTTCCAGTGGAATGCATTTTTAATTAACTTGTTATTAGTTGGACATAAGGATACTTAAGCGTCCTCCTATTTAAAGATGAAATTGTTACTTTGTTCCATAGTGTTTGTTTTACAGCATAACACAATGTCAGTGTTACTTCAAGTGTAAAACTGTACTGAGCATACCGTCAGAATTGGGTATAAACATAATCCATCCCAGTGTGGTGACATGGGGGGGGGATATTGGCACATCTTTAGCCCCTTTGTACCCACTGAGCATTCTTTAAACGCCACAGCCTGAGTATTGTTGGTGACAATGTGCATCCTTATTACAGTATTGTATCCAGCTTCCTATTGGCTGGTTCTGCTCCCAACAGGATAACGCATCATATCACAAAGCTCAGATCATTGAACACTGTACTCAAATTGCCTCCAGTCACCAGATCCCAATCCTATAGAGCAGCTTTCAGATGTGGTGCATTGAGACATCTGCATCTGTGTGATACTGTCTTGTCGATATGTCTTTGTCAGAAACTCTGAATGTTTCCAGTATCTTGTTGAATCTATGCCACAAAAAATTAAGGCAACTCTGAAAGCAAAAAGGGGCCCTAATAAATGCGTGTGAGCAAAGATAAAATCCTACTACTTTATATACACCAAACCACTCCCTCCACTAGATGGCAGCAGTGTGTTTTTGAAAAATAAAATAAAAACAATTGTGAGCTACAGAATGACACTGAACCCCACACCTGCCTTGTCAAGGATGTGCTGATAGGGTGGGTGTGGACTGTTCCACAATGGAAACTGTCTACAATGGCTTTTTTTTTTCTTCTTTCAATTTCATGGTACTCCACAGAGACCTTCCACTTGCAAAAGTCTAGCATCCCACAAAAATGGGACACATTAAATTCTCTAATAAAAATCATACAGCAGACGCTCCAAAGTTCCCACCATCCTGTATTCATTGTATCACTCAGCAGTGATGATCCAAACCATATGAGGGGCTCAGTGGATCTGCAGAAACCCAGCGAAGAGGCAGGCCACCCACAGCCATTACTTGCTGCGCTCTTTTCGTCTTTCCTCCCCTCCTAGGTCACGCAGCATTCCTTCGTTGCCCTGGGGATATCTCCGTTGAAGAAGCCAACATCATTCACGAAGACTCAGATACTGCAGCATATGCTACCTCCATTTCCCCCTCAACCATCAAAAGGGAACATTAAAAATAAAGCTGTGACAGACAGATGGGCAGACTCACATAACTTTGTCATTACCTCTCAGTGTCAGGGGGTGAATGAGTGCAGGAAAGGAGGAAAAGCAGTGCAGATGTCCCGATCTAACACTATATCAATATAGATTAGGCTCTACTTGCTCCTAGTGTGCCATTTTTTAAAGACTGGGTGGTGTTAAATGAGCATTGTTGTCCCTGCGTTTGACAGATATTGTATACATGTCCACATTTGTATTTTTTTTTTTACCGAATGTTTTCAGTCTCACTGCTCGTGGCTGTCTGTGTTTGATCGTAGATTAGCAATGAAAGGACAGACATGTATGTCATAGTTTTGTTTATTGAACTTGATATATTGCCCAAGGGCAGACCACCTTCACTCCCACTCTTTCCTTCGTCTCTCAGTATTACTCTAACCGCCGCTGTAGAGCTTGCATTCATTGATAAACCCAGACAGTCAACAAAATAAGGAATGACAGTGCTGGTGAGGCAAATTGCTTCATGTATTTGGATTCGCTAGATACATATAATTATAGGCACTGGATAATAATTTGCAGCTTTGTTGGGGGGAACTGTTGCCTTCTGCTGGATTTACACTACAGAAAGAACAATTTAGGGTCACTTCAAAAGAATAATGAGATAAGAAATAAGTGTCATTTCAATGGGTCACGTCCCAAAACCACATAGAGAAGCCGATAAACAGAAAAGGGATCAAACAGTGTGTCAATTGTGAGGAGAATAAGTATCTCCAAGCTGTGCCCCATTAAAGGCTAAATGAAATTATACAGAGTAAAACATACTGGACCCCAATAGGCAACAAAAAGGTCACATTCAAAGGTTCATATTTTTTTATTAAAGTACATAAGGAAACACTGCTGTCTTTAGAAAAACTTTTTTTTTTATGAAAACGCTATTAAAAACAACCCCTAAAATCTGTTTCAGGACGTAGCATTTATTTAGTGTGGTGTGAAAAGGTTTTGTGAGGTCATATAAGTGCCCTGCGTCTAGTGCTGCAGGGCATGGATCATTTCCCGACTCTGGAAATTGAGTCAGAGTCAAACTGTGTCCTGCCCTGGCTTATTACTGGCTGAGAGGATCGCCCATCCCAGCAGCATAAATATTTATACAGAGGGGGAACGACATCACTTATTCACAACACATTCATTCACATAAGGCAGAGCTACTTGCAAAGTTAACTTAAGAGTGATCAGCTCTGTTTGCCAGAGGACCATCACCTCTTCTTCTAGCTGTTTGCTGAGACAACTTTTTGGGAAGAAGTTTTTAAACGAACTCACAATGAGCGTTCTGATTTCTGTTTTGGGGGTGATTCTCACTTTCTGTCAGATTGGGGGGAATCCAGTTAGTGGTGAGTAGATGTTTTCTTTTTTTTTCTTTTTTTTCCATATTTTGAAAAAGTTTGATCAAAATGTGCCATGCTTTCAAAATCATGGCAGAAATCCTGGTGAAATTATCACTATGGAGGAAGGATTTTGTCACTTTTTTCCTGTTTTGTATGTAAACTTTTGTAAATTAAAAATAAGCTTTTTACTACTGATATGTGTTAAAAACTCCTGACATATGTAATATATAGTATTTGAGTACTCTAGATGGTATAATAATTTTTAAAAAGACAAAGATTTGTGACAAAGTCTTATGAAGCGTGACTGACAATCGTTCATAATAACATGCTACACTTCCCAGGTGTTTCTGCAATAAAGATAAATATTCCTATAATAATTAACATCTGTTTATGGCACCATCTCCAGCTGGAATGTGCTGGCTGCAGCAGAGTCAAGATCAAAGGTGCGACATGGTGCTGATGAGAGGGGTGACCAGGGAGGAGTGCTGTGCCGGGGGACGCCTGGACACAGCGTGGTCCAACACCAGCCTGCCCATGAATGAAGTCAGCCTGCTGGGCTTCCTGGGTATTGTCTCCTGTAAACCATGCAAAGGTAAACAAACCATTAAGAAAGTAATGAGTTGCATCTGCTAGTTACATGTACTGCTTTGATTAGTCACTGCCATTAACTGTAAAAAGATGCTGTCTAATTCTTAACAGTCATATTCTGGAAAAACGTGGATTATTTCATGTGCTTGGTCTGCTACTGTAGCTAGTTTTAGGTAAGTACCTGGAATAACAGCTAATGGCCTAGATATAATTAGCGTACTTAAAACCACAGCTTAAATATCGTTAGGTTTTGATTAATGCACTGGGTATTCCATTGCTTAATATAACCATTGTGTCTCTTGGAGAGAGTTTGAGAAGGTCCATTTGAGTCATTTGTGAGATATTTACACAATGAGTTCCCAGTGCAGCTTTCTAACAAATTGCAGACGCGGATCAAGGAGAGGCATTATACAAAACTCCAGCTGTCCTGAGAAGCTTCCTGCCACCGAGTTTCTGTACGGTTCATTCAGGTTCACTTGCAGATAAATTCTGTTTTCATAAGCATGTGAACAGTGTGAGTTTTTTTCTTCTTTCTTTCCATTTTTAATAAGTTCCACTAAAAATACTAGCTGCTGGCATTTTTGGCTACACCCGGGTTTTTCTTGGTGTGTCACATGGCTCATCGTGGAGAAATTGAGATGTGAATTCTGTTTGGATACATTTTACATAAGCAGAAAGAACACAGTTAAAGCTTTGTCAAAATGCCTCTTGCATAAAAATAAACTGCTGTAACTCATGGGAAATTAATGAGGCTGGTGGAAACCAAAAAGGAGTCCTGTTTTCTTTCACAAACAGGAAAATGCTTTGCTGCATTCTGAAATTTGCCCAGACATTTTGGAATTCTGTGGGAGGAAAACATCAATATTATCACGCCAAATTGTGTCAGGCCAAAGAAATAACAACCAACAGCTAGCAATTTTGGACATCACTTTAGTGGGATATGGAGAGGACATGAAGAGAAGGTGTACAGACAGCAAGACAGAAAGGGAGAGATTGAAATCAACCATAGAAACAGATCAGGGGAGTCAAGGAATGAAAACACAGCTTTGAAATAAAACAGGATATTAAAGTACTGTTGGAGACAGGAAATAAGTTCCTGATTGTTTACAGAATCCCCGGGACTCAGTCCTCATCGGGAATCATCTCCACATACTCAATAACGTCCCGGGAACAGACCTGTATGCACTGTCTAGTGTTGATTTTACACTAGGATTACAGATCCTCCTGTGCTTTGACATTATGAGGTGTCAGAATAGCCTGTAGCTTCCTCATTTTTCACCCCGTAAACCTTCCTGACAGCTTTTTGAACTCCTTCTTCCTCACAGCCTCCGCGCAGCCATACACAGATCTGTTATGAAAACACGCCAGCCTCGCATTCCATCGGGCGAGACACCTCTGTGTGTAACGGTCAATAAAGAGATGTGATTATTATAAATATTGTGCAAGGTGAGAATTGTGTTATGATCTGGGAAAAAAACCCAGGTTTCCAGCTTGTTTTGTATGAAAACGCTGGTGAATCACCTGATGTCTGCAGACTTGTTAATACAGTAACATCACACTGTGCTTTTGTAGAGACATGTGAGGGAGTCAAATGTGGTCCTGGGAAGGTTTGCAAGATGAAGACAGGAAGGCCTCAGTGCGTTTGCTCTCCAGACTGCTCTCACATTACCCGGAAGCATCCTGTGTGCGGCAGCGATGGGAAGACATATAAGGATGAGTGTTCTCTGCTTATGGCGCGCTGTATGGGACACCCGGACCTTGAGGTCATGTACCACGGAGAGTGCAGGAGTAAGTTCATCCTTCCTTCCAAGCAAAGCTGTTCTGCTCTTAAGCATTCCAATGTGTGCTAATGCCTTTCTTCTTGCTTTTCACAGAGTCGTGCTCCAATGTCGTGTGTCCAGGAACTCACACCTGTGTGACCGACCAGACCAACAGTGCTCACTGCGTCATGTGCCGCACTGCACCTTGCCCAATACCCATGCCGTCTGAGCAGCGTATCTGTGGTAACGACAACGTCACTTACCCAAGCGCCTGCCACCTCCGCCGGGCTACCTGCTTCCTCGGCCGCTCCATAGGAGTCCGCCACTATGGCCACTGCAACAGTAAGACTGCATAACCACCTGGCAGCTTCTACTTTTTACCTGTCCTTACATTGCTGTGACATTGTTTGCTACAATAAGGTCATTAATGGCTCTTCTTTTGTTTGTTGCAGGTCCACCTCGGAAATTTCACATCTTGGACGGAAGTGAGGAAAACGCCGTGTAGATGGACGATTCCTGACGCAGCTCCTTTTGCAGGATATGATCTGATCAAAAAAACATTTTTGCTCCACTAGCTTCCCATGAGGAACTTTTTTTTTTTTTTTTTTTGACAATCACTCCCCTCTCCCCCCCCTTTCTACATATTAATGGTAGTTGTGATATGAAACATGTCTGTTGGAAGAGAGGCGTTTAATATCACACGCATGCCTCTAAAAAGCTATTTTTGTTAACCATGTTTCATTTTGGAAAGTGGAGGCAGATGAATGCATTTGTCATGAGACAGATATATCTCATGAGCTCTTTGGGAGATGTGTGCATATTGTAAATAGAATACCAGCACTATTTATTGGAGAAGGTATTAAAACTTTATTTATGTCTTTTAGCCCGGTAAAACTAAAAATATAGTAAGTAAAAGAAAAACTGTATATCCTTAGAAAGCTCACGCAAAAACAATGTATTTATTGTTTGTTTGTTTTTTTCATGTATATACGGTCACTGAGGTTTTTTGCCGTTTTAATGGCTCCATTCCACACAAACAAACATTTTCCCTCGAGCTAATGGAAAGCAAAGCAAATTTGTTTCCAAAGCTGATGATGTTTTGTAGTCTGTTCATGTGGTTTCAAATCACCACAAACAACAACGTGACAATTACAGTTCTACTGCATGTACTTCATGTAGGGTGGCGAGGACGGGGTTCAGTCTAAACAAATCTGTATAGTCTCTATTCCCCCCCCACACATGTTTACTGTGAATGCCAGGCCAATCTCTTGTCCACCCGCTGATCACCAAAATTAACAGTTGCAGTTGTGTTTCTGGGAGTCTTGGAAGGCTGTTGGTACAACCCAGCGCCCTCTACAATACCTCCTCTGTTGAATGCTTTTCTTTGTTTTGTAAAATATTTTTTGTACGTCATGCAAGTTTGTTCTGATGCTGTTTTGCTGCTTTGATTTGTTTGGAATTTTTGGGGGGTTTAAATGACTTACAGGACAGACAAATGTAATTAGTAGCGCCCGACTTAAAGGAAAATTAAATTTGTCTGGGAATGAAGTGCAATTTGGACCAATTGAAAATACCTGATTATATTGCCATCAGAGTCAATCTACCGTAGCACTGCACACATCTACACAAGTAAAAGTAGTCAAATGATCCAAATCAACATATTAAACTCAAAACAGATGCCTGGGTACTTTAAACAGTCTTGATAGAGTACTTGTTAACTTTCCTTCTGTAAATAACAGTCTTAAGTGTACCTATCTGTGTACCTACTGTGAAATTTGAATGACAAATGCATCGACATATTTTTGTATTTTTGTACTGCCGTTGTAAAACAACTCAAAGTTTCATGTGTCACAGTGCATCTTCTTTCTTTTCGAAACCAAAAGAATCGATTTTTGCCCAGCTGCCTTGTCGTCGCCTCGATTGTAATTTAATAACAATACTTTCCGCATGTGAAACAGCATCTGACATGTATTTGATGATATATAAATTTTTCTTAACTGTGTCACAGTCTTAATCGCTTCAGCCAAATGAGATCATGCTTGCACCCTTAAACGGAGCGCGTCAGCTGGGGTTTAGGGTGGTGGATCAGGCTCCAGCAGCCAGACAGAGGCTGCCAGTTTATGTGTGCCGTGGTTAGACCTCGTCTCCTGTGCGTGCAGTGGGTGAGTTGCCTTTCTGACATCCCTCTCAAGGCCTCATGCGAGAGGAAAGAGAGAATGAAATCCAGGCTGTCCAGCTTTCCTCCTGTCTCCTCAGGGATATCCCCCTGTTCTAGAAAAGGCGGGATGGGTCAGGGGGATGAAGGGTAAAGGAGCTAAGGATTGAACGCTTCGAAGCGCCGAGGCCTCGATACTGACTCACTTTCCTGTGTAAAGTACCTCCCTTGTTTTTCTGTTTCTAGCCTCGCTCTTCCGAATCCTGCATTCCGCCATGCAGCAGCATCTGGTTCAACTTTAGGCAGATGTTTATATTCCTGTCCAAGTACCCTTTTATTACACTGGGAATGGAATTAGATGTTTTGTTAGTCCGAACAGGGCAAATAATAATGCCACAGTAAAGCTGTTGTTGTGCCCACTTGTAAAATGCACAGTTTTTTCAGAAATGTACATTTTAACATCGTTAGTATACTGTGTACAAAAAGTCCCAAACTGATTCAAATCATTTGACTCCAGCAATCTCGCATACACAGCTTTTGTCATCAAGCATACACACATGATCTAAAATATGCTTTACCAGAGTTTTATGGACAAAAGAGGAAGCTAGTGTAGCTACTAAGCCAATTTAGTTTTCCATCATTAATGTGGAATTCATGTTACCATAGTCATGCTACTAATCCATGTGCTCTAGTTCAAACTGCTCTAAATGCTCTGTTTGTGACGTTTTTGTCTATCCTTAGCTCTGTATGATGTCAAAAAATGAGAAAATATCCTTCTCAGGGGAAAGAGTCTGCCTTCTGCTTGTGAAGAAAGTTGGAGTGGAGCTGAAACAGCTTGAATTTTCTATACGATAATATATTATAACTTATACCCAACTAGTAACATATTTGTGTAATAAATATTTAAAAGCATCTATAAGTTATTTCCCGTGCCAAACTCATCTTTTTTTTTTTTTTGTCAAAGTTTAAAATATTTCACCCCACAAGAATTTGCAATGAATGTCTACCGCAATAAAGAATTTGCCACACTTTTGAGGTGCATATCTCGTGGTAAAATACACAAGTGGAAAACACAGCGAGAGAGGAGTTTTGGTTTACGTGTGCGGACTAACTATGGTAAAAGGCCTGCATTTGTATAGCGCTTTACTTAGTCCCACTCCCTAAGGACCCCAAAGCGCTTTACACTACATTCACCCATTCACACACTGGTGATGGCAAGCTACATTGTAGCCACAGCTGCCCTGGGGCGCACTGACAGAGGCGAGGCTGCCGGACACTGGCGCCACTGGGCCCTCTGACCATTATCAGTAGGCAAACATGGGGATAGTATCTTGCCCAAGGATACTTGGCATGTAGACTGGAGGAGCCTGGGATCAAACCACCGACCTTCCGGTGAGGAGGTGACCCGCTCTACCACCTGAGCTACAGCCACCTAACTATGCTCAGTTAGATACATTTTGTTTAAAACAAATTCAAAAAAACTTTTGTTGCTGTCATTGTGACTGTGTAACATCTTCACCAGGAACAGTCTGGACATCATTACCACATAGGCCTCCAGGTGATGTCGGATATGATGGGCCTGTGTCATAGCAGCGGTGGTAACAACATAACCACAGAGTAAACCTATGAGCCATTTCGGAGCAATTCTAATTACATCTACCGCTGAACCTCAGGAATTCTGTGCCCACTTTGCTCCATATTTCATTCCTTTTACTACATGTTATGGTTTGTGGTGTATCCAAAGAGGTGTTAGCCTTGCTTCCACTGGAACATGGCTTTGTGTGTGTGTGTGTGTGTGTGTGTGTGTGTGTGTGTGTGTGTGTGTGTGTGTGTGTGTGTGTGTGTGTGTGTGTGTGTGTGTGTGTGTGTGGGTGTATGTTAGTGTGTGTGGGTGTGAGTATGGATACGTCTCTGCTGTTGCAGCTCACCTGTTATGACCAAGGGATAAGTCATACACGTTACATCAGAACCCCTTGGTGAGTTGTTTATGTCCCTCCAAACACATGCGGCTATAATATGACGCCCACACTGAAATTTCAAGGATGCGTCATCATCCTGTTCTGATATGTCGAGCTTCTTTCTCAACGATGTCCACATGGGATCATTTCCTCCAACTTGCCGTACTACTTCCAGTAACAGCCAACATTTAAATCTGAAACAATGTTGTGATGAAACCCAGCGCTGTGGAGTGTTTCGGAGACCACCCACTCTCTGGATCGCGCCACTGGATTGTAAACATCTCCATCCCACAGCTGAAACTAATAGATATCAGATCCATCACTCCATCAGAAAATATCTGCCTCACACATTATTTCCCAGAGTTTTTCTGTTACATGGCGAGTCTTTCAAATTTCCACATGTGCGCAATATTTTACGTCTGACAATAGTTTATTATAAGGACACAATAGCCAGTGCATCAGCCTTTTAGTTTATACTTTTAAATTACAGATTATATATTTCTTGGGAAAGCTTTTGCTTTTTAGTGCTTATCTGGAGTAACATGTTCTTTAGGAGCAAAATAATCGATCTGTCAGGGAACACATCACTGCTGATTATAACGCACTAAAGAGCTTTTTATAATAAACAGCAATTAACAATAATTAGGCAATGTTTGGAAGTTTTGTTTCGTGCCCTAGAAGTGTTATTTCAGAGCTGATTTTCAGAGATTATTTGTGGATGTCAGGTAAAGACAACGATGTCCGAAAAACTCCCAAAATTTCTGAGAAACTGCTGCGATCGCCGAAGCCACTTTCTTTGAGCCATTTGAGGCAACAGTAACGTAAAACTTCAGGCGAGTGTAGTGCAAAACAACAGCGTTATCCAAGTACTGATCATCAACAACAAATCAGCAGAGTTAGGAAGTTGTGTAAATGCTAATTGTCCCAAATGATTCCTGGTGAATTGTTTCACTTCCTCATCGTGACCTCTGGCTTCTCTGTGGGCTGTGCGTGTGGTCTGGCCCATATGTATTAGGAATCACAGGGAGAAAACGGACAAGGAAAATATACTGTAAGATTCTCTGCAAAATATAATTGCAGACATAATTATGAAATATTGATCCCTGATGAATTCCATATTATATTGAAAAAACTATTGAGGGAGTGCCTAGTAAAGTCTCTGGGAGCATTTATGCTGGGAAAATAGGCGCTTGTTGCTTCTCTGCCTTGACATTTGACAAGGTAAGTAAATTAGCTCTGGTTTGAGTTTGTGCTGAAATATCACACTGCGCAACTGAAAAAGAAGTCAGTCAAGTGCAATAATGGGCCTCTATTACATTCCTAACCTTGACTCAAATGAAGTCCAATTGTGCTGTTTGAGGCTTGGAGAGCTACCAGACCACAGCCAGTTTCACATCATGCTTTTAAGGTGGCACACTTTCAGAAACAAGAGAGAAATGCCTTTTTTTTTATTAGCTTTGGCCAGCTACCTGCTTGTTTATTATGGAAAGTTGGATGGTTATGATGGAAAATTGCTTGAGCATTTATTTGCTGTTACGTGTTACAGCATACCATGTAAATTCAGTAAAGATGAGAATGCAAACGTTGCCTTTTCATTTCATTTTTCCTGCTCATTAGGAACTTCTTTTAGCTGAACAGCTGCAATAGCCACCAAGACACACCTAATTAAATCACCTGTTAAGAGAAGAAGAAGAATGTACCAAAGATAAGCTCGGGAGATTCATATGGTATCTATTCCCCAGAATGTGAGCTTAATATCTTATAAACAAGCAGATGGTTGGGTTTAAACGAACCGACACTGTGTTTAACGGACGCTCTAGTGGTGTATAGCGTACACTTTTGCTGGTATGAGACACACAAACATTGTTGATGGTCTATGTGTATTATGACACTCTTTAGTTTCATTCACACAGACAGACATACAATACCTATACACATCTATAGAATACGTGTAAAAGCCATGGACTTTTCTATATAACAGAACAATATAGTGACCTTGATGTCACCCACTGGTTTGTGGACTCCACATTTAAAGCTCGGGGTGTAGCATTATGGCTGTTACCAGAAATGGCTACATTTGAGCGAGAAGTTAGGGTGCTATGTTTTCTATGCTATGGACTGGTTAGCAACATTTACTATGTATGGGTGAAAATACGCTCTACTCCTCTGATATTTACTAATTATTACTAAGTGACACACATATAAAATGCTTACATTTCCATCCTTCCTTTTTCTTCCACTTGACGTGACCATCTAATTCAGGTCACGGTTTGGTTACAGCCCAGTCCAGCTGTCATAGGGTGAGACGTAGGTTACACCCTGCAAGGCTCGCCAATCTGCTGCAGGGTTACTTGAATTTCACTCACCAGATTTCTTGGATGAATAATCTGTGCAATCAGGCAGCACACTGTTATTTGCCAGCTAACTGCATTAAATAAGCTCCAGAAGGGATTAGCACCAATAACACTGTCAAGAGATCCAGGTTAGCGGCTTCCAGTCGCTGGGGTGACTATCAGACGTAGGTTTTTTTGTTTGGTTTGGGGTTTCTTTGTACCAAGTATTTTTATTTTTAAAGTTTTAAAAAGGTATAGTGATATTCTTTAGTGTGGTCTGTGGAGATTAGCTTGCTTTTTGGGCCAGTCTCAAATGGGTATTTGAAGAACTCTTCTTCTGTGTTAACTCAGCGTCTCAACTGTGGATTTCCCACTTTACCCAACGCATAACATTTAGTCATTAAACTGAAACATCTAGATGATGTATTTCTGCTGTCTCTTTGACAAACATGTTAAACTCCAGCAGCTTGAGTGATTCACACATGGCTCATGTTCGCTTTGTAGCACATTCAGTGGTTCTGAGACTGTATTCAGCAACAGTACTTACATTGCTGCTTTATTGTAAACTGTAACTGTAACTTCTTTCCTCACAGGATCTAAATACTCACTTAGATTTGAATATACTCTTCATTCCTCATGCAGAATGAGTGACTCATTGAGTCTTCCTTTCCAATCACGTGAGCAAACCCAAAATTTCAATGTTGAAGTTTATGCATGAAATGATTTCATTTTTTTCCTGTGGTAACACTGATGCTTGTCCATGTAAATGTATGACAGTTCGTCCAGTGGTTCTTAAAGAAATAAATAGAAATAAAAACGTAATGGTGGTTTTTGAAGAGAAAATCGGGAGGCTCCAAAGTTAGAAGGCAAAAGTCAGAAGCACTGAAGTAAATACAAAAAGACACTGATTGGGTCAAGGGTATGAAAATCTTAATGATCAGGACTGATTACCACAATTTAATGCAACAACCGCTTAATGAAACCAGACAAAATCAAAGTTTGCCAAAACATCTGCAGTTAGTAACCACAAACACTCCACTACAACAAGTCATCTGAAACTAAGTAGCTAATTGTACACATATGTTCCTCTAGCAACATCTATATTTTGTTAGCTGCTCAGTGATGTAATCCTAAACACTTATGTACTAATGCTGTACCATGGAATTTTATCCTGAAACACGAGTAGAGTGGAAAAACATCGCTGGGATGCCTGCTGTGATTCACATATGATTATATGCTGTGCATGGCTTTGTGTTCTTAGATGTACAAGGTTTATTTTGTTAAAGAGAACTCTGACCATCACTAATGTTGACTTTTTTTGGCCGTTTGCATGTGTGTGTATGTGTGTGAGATGCACAGGTCTTGTGACACATGGCATCAGACAGACTATGTCTGGAGGAAGAGAGAGTCTTGAATGGGTGGGACTAAAAACAAGTGACGCATGACTAAGAGGCCCAGGAAGTTCCAGCAGGCGGCTGTTATTGCTGAGTGTCTGCATGTGTGTGTATTTATGTGTGTATGTTAGTGTGATTCTAGGGCCCCCATGGAACAGTGTGGGGCAATCCTGGTGGGAATGTCTGGAAAAACTTGATGGAGTGACAAAAGCAGCAGTGTCCCTTGCACCATATCTGTCTGCTGCCTTGGCTGCGACAATTTGCTGTCTTTTTGAGTTCAATAGAAATTAAGCCATTAAAAGTAGGTCATGAAAATACCAAATATTGTATGTAGGAGTCACTCCACGTAAACATATGCGTGCAGATTAGTCAGACCGAGTGTAAAAGTTGTTTTATCGCAGCTCCGGGAAGAAACAGACTAAATCACTTTCACCTATCGCAAAGTTTTAGGGTAAATAAAAGTGTTTAAAAGCAACTTTAAACTTCTACACCTAAAACTATGATGTAGAAGGTCTCTTGGTAGTTGTTTTCTGCTACCCACATGACCTCATTCTGACCCACAGTCACTCAGTCCCCAGATTGCATTGCTACAATGAGCATTCAACTGCAATGGCAGTGACGCACTGGGTTCAGGGAGACAATAGCTTACCTCAGTCTGGCAGACATAGCAAACCTCGGTGCTATCAGACTCTCTCTAATCTCAGCCCATGGGACAGCCGTGTCTTTCCTGCTCCCACATGGCCAGATCAGACACAACATCAACCTAGAGAGCGCATTAGGACCTAACTTGGTTACATTGTTAGCTTTGCTGTGTGGCAACATCCAGAATTTTTTCAGTGATTCGTCGTGCCATATTGTAACCATACTTTAAGCTATTGGTTGGTTAACTGACAGACTTTTTTTTTTTTTTTTTGCATAATACATTTACAGATATACGTGGCTATTTGTTGTTCATGCAAGACAGAAAACACTAAACACAAAGAAATACCAGGGGCTGGGTGCACATAGGCCTGCCATCACCAAGAGCATGAAAGCAAATGTTTTCATATAAAAATCAGGCCAGAAGGCTTTAGAAACCTGATTGGCCAATGGCTGGTCAGATGGGAACTCCTACTTGCTGTCAACATGTGATGTGACTCCAGACTTATGTGATATGTTTATAGCCATGAGTCTGCTGTTAGGGTAATCTCATTAAGGACGACTGTGTATAATAAAATATTGCTTAAATTTTAGCTGACAACCTCAAAAATAAAAACAGACATGAAAACACAATTTAATCAATCATTTTGCTCTCCAGCCCCTTATGCAACGATGTAATGTCTGAGACCTTCGCTGCTATCTCAGGGCCGCCAGATTGATGCCAAAAAGAATTTAAAACAACACAACATTTTTCCTGTGTGAGTGACTTCTTATTTTACTGTTTTCTGTCTCAGGTTTGACACTTGATAATATTCCAATAACTGCTGTCAAACACTAACACATGAAAAATACAAAATCCACATTTGATGAAATAGTTTTGTTCAAAAACAGATGCTACAAAACCTTTAAATACTTGGAGCATGCCTTTTGGCTCATAAGGTGGTTGACAGGAATCCAATGGAAAAGTAGCATGTGTCAAAATAAATCTAGTGTGCTGCCAAATTGCAAAAACACATCCCTGGTTGTCATGTGAAGACGGTGAGCAGGAGGGCAATGAACCTGCAGGGATAACACAAGTTCAGTGGAGACACTGTGTGGTGATACAGATTCACTGGGGGTAATTATATTGCGCAGTCTTCAGTTCCTTAAGGCTTTTACGCTAACATATTAGCATGAATCCTCATTTACACCTTTTTCCCAACAAACAAAAACTAAACTGCATATTTGTTATTTCTCATGGGACAGAAATGGGAAATTTATCAAGAGTGGGTAGTATCTTTAGTCAGTGGCTACACTGTGAAATACCCTTAAGTCACCACTTGATACACAAAAGCACCACCATGTGGCGGCATTTTGTAAACTACGTTTGTGATTTTTTTAAAAGCACAC